>CAJQUW010009306.1:0-70343 GCA_907163375.1 Prostheceraeus crozeri
CAGATACCGATTCTGTTTTCTTAGAATTAACAATACCATATGGTTCTTCACTAGATAAAGAAATTAATAAAATAAAAGATATCATTCATCCTTCTGATTTATGTAAAGTAAAAGATGAATTAGAAGGAAATGAAGATTTCATAACAGAAGCTATATTTTTAAAATCTAAATGTTACTGTTATGATACAACTAAAAATATTAAAACACATAAAACATTAAAAGGAATTACAAAGGCATCAGTGGCTAATCAAATAACATTTCAAGATTATAAAAATGCATTATTTAATAATGAAATAAAAACAGCATGTAATTATAGACTTAATTCAAAAAAACATAAAATGTATTTAAAAGAAGAACATAAATTAGCATTAGATCCATTTGATGATAAAAGAAAAATTTTACCTGATGGAATAACTACTGAACCTTTTTAATTTTCTAATTTCTAAGATAGACAAATTTGATATATACATAAAATAAAAAAAATATAAAATATTATAAAATAATATAATAATATAACATAAAATAATAATATAAAATAATATAAAATTATCATATAAAAATGGATAAAGTTAGAGCTGATAATTTTAAAAGAATATCAACATAGAATGACAAAAGCTGGTATTCAATCTGATATGTTTGATAAATTAAAATTAACTGAAGAAGTAAAAACTGATTATGAAAAAACTGTCGAACCATTTAAAACTCTTGAAAAGGAACTTAATGAAAAACGTGTTGATATAGCGGATCCTGTACTTAAAACACTATTAGATGACTATGGTTTATTAGAGGCAAACATAGATAAAAAATTACCAAAATCTATGTTATTCGAACATTCTACTTTCTTTTTAGATAAAAAATTATTTGCAAGATTTTATCTTGGTGGTAAAGAAATATTTCCACAACCTTTACGAGGATTAATTTTTACGCCAGATAAAAAACCTATTAGTTTAGATAGAAATTTTGTTGATCTTTTAAGAGGAGCAGATTTAAAAAATTATGCTGTAGAAGATCTAATAAAATATAAAACTATATTAGATAGAGTAGGTGTAGTAAAATCTCTTAGACGTTATAAACAATTAGAAAATTTATTATCATCGGGAGTTAAAGTAGGGAAAGGTTTATCTGAAAAACAGAAAACAGAAACAACTGTATTTTTACCAGATGATCCACAAGAATTACTAAATAGATTAAATATTTTAATATCGGCAATAAAAGAAGGACATAATTCTAGTTTTAATGAAATTCATGCTATATTGAAAAGACTGTTAGAAAAGAAGATTCTAAATGAAGAGGATTATAAAAGTGTAGCTGAAATATGTTGTTTCTAATTTTTATAAAAAAAAATTTCATAAAAAAATATTTCATAAAAAAATATCTATTTAATTTTTTAGTTTAAAAATGTGTTCAGCAGATTTAGACAAAATTAATAATCATTTAGAAAATTTAACAGAGATTTTGGGTTCGTCAAAATTTAGTACGACGTTAAAAATTATAACAACTACTTCATCACACACTTGTAATTTAGAACCCATTCTACATTTGGAACAAAATAAAAATTATCAAATTGCATTGACTAGTTTCTCCACATTTAACACTATTCAAAACGTTATCAAAGATGTGAATGATCAATTTAGATATTCTACTGATAAAGGAAAAACATGGAAAATACTAACTTTTCTTCCTGGTTCTTACGAAGTTGAAACAATATCAAATGAAATTAAGAGGCATTTAGGTATACCATTTAAAGATAAGAAACAATTACATTTTGCAGTTGAACCGGCAGTTAATAAATTTTCTCTTACTTTAGACGAAAATCATCAAGTTGATTTTAATCATGATAGATCATTGTCAAAGCTATTAGGATTTAATAAACAAACCTATAGTCAAGGTTATCATTTAGGTGAGAAGATTCCAAAAATAACTGAAATAAATTCAATTGTTGTACATTGTGACATTATTGAAGGAGGATATATAAATGGTAAATTATCAAATTTAATATTCAGTTTTCCAGCTTTTACTGTACCCATTGGTTATAGATTAAATGTATTACCACAAACATTAATATATTTTCCTATTACAAGAAAAACTATTAACAACATTGGCATTAGAATCACTGATGAAAAAGGACAAGAAATAAATTTTGGAGGTGAAGAGATTATGATAGATCTTTTGGTACGGGAGGTATAAACTCCCGTTCGAGAGGTATAAACTTTTACGCTACAATAGAGAAGTTTAATTTTTTTTATCATTTTCATTATTAATCTTATTAATCTTATTAATCTTATTAATCTTATTAATCTTATTAATCTTATTAATCTTATTAATCTTATTAATCTTATTAATCTTATTATTAGAAACAAAAAAATAAACTTAAATTAAAATTTTATTTTTATTTTTTTGTTTCTAAAAACACTAATTCAATAATGGATGAATTTATTACTTTAAAAATGAATGAAATGTCTTTAAATAAAAAAAACTTAAATTTAATCATCATCCAAATTTATCTAATAAAGTTTTGTCAGTTATTTGTGGAAGATCAGGATGTGGAAAAACATATCTATTATTTAAAATTTTAACGACTCCAAATTTTTTGGATTATAACAATCTTATAATTTATACAACAACGGCAGAACAACCCGTCTATCAATTTTTAAAATATGGATTTGAAAATAATCTTACAAAAACAGCAATTGCTTCTCTATTCGAAGAATACGAAAAATCTGAATATGAAGAAGAAATAAATTTGTGGTGTGAAGAAGCAGCAAAAAATAAACAATTAGTTGAATCCAATAAAAATAAGCATATAAAAATACAATTAATAGATGATAGTGGTAATATGCAAGATCCTAGTAAACTAGATAAAACAATGAAACATTGTGTAATTTTTGATGATTGTGTTAATGACAGAAATCAGTCAGTTCAGAGAAATTATTTTACACGAGGTAGACATAATAACTGTAGTGTATTTTATTTAACACAAAGTATGTATTCATTAGATGGAAGTGTTATTAGAAAGAATGCAAATATATTTATACTATTTGAAATAAATGCAAGAAACTTAAGTGATTTGTTAAGAGATTTATGTATAAGAGATAAAGATGAATTTAAACAATCGTGTAATAATGCTTGGTCAAAAGATTATGGATTTATCACAATTAATATTGATAAAAAAATTCATGAAAGAGTTATCGAACAATTGTTTACCGAGTAATAAAAATATACAAATATAATGTTTTAATATTTTATTTTTTATTATCAGCTTTAATTTTATCTTTTTTTTTAAATATAATATTTGAATTTTGTGGTAACATTGGTATACAGCAAAAACATTTTACTGAACAAATTATTTTTTTATTGCTTTGTTGTTTGACATCTTTTCGTTTAAAGTTTTCACGTTTAAAGTTTTCACATTTAAAATTTTCTCGTATTAAGTTTTGTTTAATAAAGTTTTGTCTAATAAAGTTTTTAGCTCTTCTAAAAAAATTTTATCATTTTCTTCATTAAAAATTTTATCATCAATAAAAGTTTTACCATCACTAGAAATTTTACCATCCTTTTTATTTTTATCATTAACTTTTTCTGTCTGTGATTGAAATGATATTTGATTTACTTCATTAGCTATTTGATCAAATTTTTCAATCTCATCTAACGTAATAACATTATCATCACATACTCTTTGAAAGTAGTAGTGTAGTTTATCATAGACTTCTTTAATATGTAAATGCTTAGTTTTTAATGATTTTCGTTTCTTAGTTATTAAAGATTTTTCTAACATTGTAGCAAGTGAAGTTGCAAAAACACCCGTACCTGTTAAAGCTGTAGCAACTACTGGAATTACTAAAACACCTGAAGATATAACAATTGTTAAAGTACCTAAACTTATTGTTAAGAATATGCCAATTCCTTGTGTTACATTCTTAACTTTACTCCATCTCTTTCTTAATTTATTATAATGTTCTAATCTAAGTAATAATTGCGATTCCTTATCTTTCATATAACGTACTCTATCTTTGTGTTTTGCAATATCCATTTCATATGATAATGAAGGATATATTCTTACGGTTTCATCCATTTCTGAAGTTCCTTCCACTTTTGTTTCTTCCATTTTTAAAGAAATATTTTTAACGGCGAAGCCCTGGAAGACATCTCAGATGTCCCGCAAATCACATGATATATTTTAAAAACCTGAAAAATGGATAAAATTCATAAATTTGAAATTCTTAACTTTTATGATTTTTTCGGTGTCCGGGTTTTCGGTGTCCTAGAACAGTCATGATTTTCAAGGTAAAAATTGTAATTCACAAATTTGAGATTCTTAACTTTTCTGATTTTTCGGTGTCCTGGAACGGTCATGATTTTAAGGGTGAAAATCGAACCGAAGGTTCTAGGGCTTCGCCTGATTGTAATTCATAAATTTGAAATTTTGAAAAAAAAATCAAAAAAATTAGTATCTTTAAAAACGACATAAATTCATGAATTTAGACCCTTTTTCGGGTTTTTAAGACCTAAATTCATGAATTTATGTCGTTTTTAAAAGTACCATTTTTGAAAAAAATGGTACTTTTTGAATGAACCAAATTCATGAATTTAGGTCTTAAAAACCCGAAAAAGGGTCTAAATTCATGAATTTATGTCGTTTTTAAAAGTACTAATTTTTTTGATTTTATGGTGTCCTGGAACGGTCTTTTACCCATTACTGTTCAGCTGTTGGTTCTGCAGTTGGATATTTTCGTCACCGTCCTTATTGAAGTGTAAGTATTGTTTTCCTTCTATTAATGTTAAGGCCCCTCCCTTCCAACACTTTTCTCCATTCTTCCGGCCTTCTCTCGACTGTTTCACGCTCATTACGCTCAACTGTTTTCTAATGAATGAACTTGTACACTGCACGTGTATATGTAGTGCGCACATGTAATTGCAACGTTATGTATCAAATAACTGCAATGCATACGCGAGTTGCTTGACCCTATTTGTCTCAGGCTTTTTCTTGTCGATGAAGTATTAGGGAGGGGGCATTATGGCCCCTCTACAAATGTCTTTTACAATATGACGTAGCGTAATAGGGTAGCATTCTGAGAATACTGTGCGCAATTGTTTTATGTGACAATTAATCCAACATGTGATGAAAAGTGAACATCTTCCCTCACTGCTGGCTCAGTCAGCGGCACCGATTAATTTGCAACTCAACGGAATGTTTCCATTAACATATTGAGTCTTGTCAACGAATCGACCCTCAATTGTTTTCAATATGTGCGCAGCCAGGTTGTTTTTAAATAAAGAATGGATTAGTGGTTTTGTATAGAATTTCAATGGAAAACGCTGTAGAGAAATCGACTGGAAAATGAGAGTGTACTTCGTAAATTAAGATTTAAGTAACTGATTTGACCGGTTAGGGCTTCCGCAGGCTGTATCCCTGTCACGCATTATCACAATCAATTGACAATTCATAATTTTGCGTCTTTTCAAAAAGATTTAGGTCGCCCGCTTTTCATTGCCGTCAAAATTGGATTTGTCATTGATCAATGAATATATGCCTCTCTAACTCATGCTTGCTTTGGACAACCCTTTAATTTGTTCAAAAATTTAATTAAGAAAACTTTTACATTTATATAACATTTACTACTTTATTCTCCGAAGGAAATTCGTAGCAATGCAATAAATGCCAAAAAGTATACAACTTTTAATGTCAAATTTCTATGTATTGAACTACCTAGTTCACTATCACAGTATGTGTCCAAAGTATGAATTAATTTGTATGTCATTTTGAGGATTCGTGATCGAAATCCATCAATCTAAATGATCTTTGTCTTGGACTAAGGCCTCCGACATCTATAACGAAATTGTCGGCCACGAAACCTTAAAAAAAAAACAGGAAATGACATGCACATATTACTTGCACTCTCACCGAATATATGCAGTGAACACCAATAGTACCCAAGTGCTTTTCATCAATGCAGAAAATCCTGTTGGTTCCTGATTGATTATATGCATGACCCCCCCCCTTGCGAGCATTGCATATCTGTTTCATGAAGAGTTGCATGTGCAACGTTCGCATTTTCAGGTTCAAATTATGAAGCAAAAGGATAATCGCATCAAATTGATGAATGAGATTTTGAATGGCATTAAGGTAAGTTGACTAAACTTTCGTCATGCTGGATCCATTAACAGATTTCTATGTCGTGGAATCATATGGGAAACTGCATTTTTAGACATCTCCGCAAAGTACTATCTGTAACAAAAGTTACAGATAGACCACCCCATTTTTTTCACTAGATTTTTGCAAAGATAAAACAAAGAATTCAGCAATACAGTAATTGTTTCTATTGTGTTACAATCACAATTTCTAATATAAAAATCATTCCAACTAGCCTTTTGATTTAGCAAAATGTTTTTAAGTCCCTTAATAATGAGTTGGTCCACCTTGATTATGAATAACCTCTTGTAATCTCTCAGGCATTGAATGAACCAACCGCTGACAAAGTTCCGGGGATATTGCTTTGAACCAAACCAACACGAATAACAAACCTAAGATCGTCAAAATTGGAGGGGCGATGAGCAGCCACTTTGTTCTTTAAAATGCTCCATGCATTCTCCAAGGGATTCAGGTCTGGACTGTTTCCCGGCCAATCCAGAACGGCTATGCCGCTGCTTCTCAACCATGACGTAACGAGGCGGCTCCGATGGCATGGAGCGCCATCCTGCATGAAAATAGAACACTCCGACACTTCTAGTGAGTCCGAAGCTTTTCTCTGAGGATGCTCAGGTATCTTTCACCATTCGTTGTTGTACCTTTTGGTAAAAACGACAATGCACTTCGACCTCGGGCGGAAAAGCAACCCCAAATCATCACTGATGGCGGGTGTTTCACTGTTGGGATGCTGTAGCGTGGATTTTGGCGTTGGCCAGGAGGACGTCGAATGCGAAGGACTCGGGAACCGAACTGGTAGATAGCAGATTCATCTGACCAAAGGGCTTGACTCCACATTTCTGGGATCCAGTGTGCGTGTTGGCGAGCAAAGTGGAGACGCTTCATCCTCATAGTCTTGGTCAGAAGAGGCTTCTTGGATGGACGGTAAGACTTGAGTTTGAATTCATTGAAAGTCGTCGAGTGATTAGCATCCTGCTTACCACAATACCTCTGGAACACAGTTCTTGTACAACTTCACTGTTGGTGCATTCAGGATTCTTCACACGGCCATCCGTCGAATCAAGCGGTCGTCATTCTTCGTAGTTTTTCGTGATCTTCCTGCTCGAGGCGCATCCTGAAAACGCCCAGTCGAGCGAAATTTCGTCAATGCGTTGTGGACGGTGGTTTTTGAGCATCCCATGATGTCGGCAATTTCTCCTTGAGTTTTGTTGCAATTAAAATATGCAACGATTTGAGCACGTTCTGCAATAGACAGTGATTTGCACCGACCCATGTCGAGAGAAGCAAGTGTTCATTAAACAACTATGTCATTCTAAATTCTGACGATGTTGATAGTTTTCAATTCAAATTGAAATTATTAGTCATTTGAAATGATTTAAGATTGCTATGGATCATAGATATTCGTTCCTGCACAATATTTGAATGACACGGCAATCAAGATGTCAAAGCAATGAAATGCAAGTTTTGGTCTTAAACTTTTGTTACGGATAGTAGTAAAGGAGAGGAAATATACATAGGTACTCGGCTATACTGTGTGTTTAATATACGACTTTTGGGATGTTCAGCAATCAAGCTCAAATTGAAAGTTGGATAGAGTTCGAAAGATATTAGTAACTGCTTTTGTTAAGACATATCAGTCAGATATTGAAACTGGATTGGAAGGAAAAGATAATGACAGTCGGGTGTGGATGATTGGAAATGTCCTTGGCAATTGATAAAAAAATGAAAGCTTCTGCATGGCAAAAATTGAATATTGTGTAAAGGATAGCTTAAAAGTTAATTGCAAGCACACGGGGAAGGCGCATGTAGGCGATGGCAAGGAATGAAGGGAGCTCATATTCGCAGAAAGAAACAGTATGGGGAAACCTGAGAGCAAACATTTTTTTGTGCAAACAAACGTGTTTCTCGAATCATGAATTCCACAAAAAGAAATCTATTAGTTAATCAGTAGACATATTGCTCATTACAAAGCTCTTCTGTAGACGCTTCTTATTTGGAAGAACTAAATCAGCTAATGATGTTGCATGTCTCAGAAGGCAAAGTGCTCGGCAGTCAATAGAAAACCGAATCTTTGAAAAACCAAAGCAGTTTCTGGTTTTCATTTTTCTCAGAAATTTAGCATTCACTCACTTGATGAAATATAAGGCATTCGATTATCCAAATCATATTGCCACAAAAAGTATTATTCATGCAATACACAAAAAAGTTTGTGATACCTCACATGCGTAATATTGTTTTATATCTGCAATTTCGCTATGGAGAAAATATCATAAAAGAAGCTATCAATGAAAAGCGACTACGTTCAGTGTTTGAATACGGTGCTTCATAAGTGGAACAATTCTTTTAGTCATTTATGATAACTTTAATCTGGACACTTCTTTGATTCAAGCTAATATAAAATATTCAGCAATCTAGCATTTAACATTGCGTAAATATTTCTTGTTTTTAAGTACGTACGTGTGTGCGCATGATGAGAGAATGCAAATCTCTTCTTCACTTCAATGTATTGAGACCATGATAGCTGTCCTATGAATAAAAATTCATATGTTTTCTTAAACACACGAGCATTTTTGAAATGATTCTGTAAGATATATCATTGAAGCCAGCTAAAAAACTGCATGAATATTGAGAAATGTGGGCATGCATTCAGAGACCTTGGAAGCGTAATAAATGCCTAATATATAACTTATCTGGTGATATGTCTAGTAAACGTAATTTTGTGACTTACAAATGTTCTGTATCGACCCTTCTCTCAATGCAGGCTTAGGCAAGTCTACTGACAGAATGAGTATAGAATATTCTATGTTTTCTAAATAGGTGATTAATGTAGACTACTTTTGCACGCACATATTTTATGTAGATGCAGTCTATCAATAGTCAATCATAATACAGTCCGTTTCATAAAAAGTGGATCATCCTCAAATTTGACTAAATAAAACATAAGTATGATACAGAAAGCATTTTTCATGTTATTTCATGTCCCTAATATATTTAAATGTCCTTATATAATCTGATAAGCTATGATACAGTAACGGTTCTTAAGAAGCTAATATTTTGTGGCCCTACCCTTATTGTCAATGACATTACCAATTCGTCTAGGCATTGATTCGATGATATCGCTGATTTTTGACTGATCTAACTTTCTCCACTCTCTTTTTAACAGTGACGGACGTTGTGATACGCCATCTGTAGGTAGCAGTGAACGACGAACGTTACGTTTTAGAATACTCCATACATTTTCCATGGGATTCAGATCAGGAGAACGAGCTGGCCAAGATAATGTCCTAAGCCCTAATTGAGACTTGCATAAGTTGACTCTACTACTCCTGTGACACGTAGCATTATCATCCATAAATAACCAAGTCGATGGATCACCAAGTTGATCTGTCATTTGGCCAATGTTCATTCGTAAAACATTCACATAGCGTTCAGAATTCATGGTTCCTTGCTGCATGTGAAGTTCAGAGCGGCCATTGGTCCAAATGCCAGCCCAAATCAGTAGAGTCGCACCACCTTGTACCCGGGAACGATGTAAATGTCTCGGAATTTCCTGATCAGATTTTATCCATAATCTCAATCGACCATCACTATCCTTCAGACGGACTGATGCCTCATCAGACCAGACAACCCGATCCCATTGATTTCGCCAGTGATAATGACTCACTGCCCATCTGAGACGTCTTTTTGTATGCTGATCTGATAATTCGATCTGAGAGGGCCTCTTACAGCTCTTGAAATTCGACTCAATAAGTCTTCTACGAATAGTGGACTTAGAAATAGACGAGTCTAGTGCAGCCATCTCAGTTAACGAGAGACTTGGATCAACTTTAACAAATCTCAAAATTAGGTGGTCTCTATGTTTGGATGTTTTGCGTGGACGGCCAGAGCCCTCTTTACGACAGAGTCGAAAATCATCATTATGCCATCGATGCACATTTGTGTAAGGGACATTTAGCCGCTTGCTTGTAGCTTGCAAAGAAAACCCCAGTTCTAGCAAGGCTGACACTTTGCCTTTTGTGAATGCGATCTCGTTATTGTTCATTTGTGCTTTGTATTGTTTTCAACCGGTAAGAGATAGATTTCTAGCTGAAAGCAATCAGGAGTGCTGCCAACACCACCGCAACGAAGTCACGAAGCTATGGAACATGAAGTCCAGTTAATCACATGTAGCAGTTACATTATTGTTGATGAATAATGGTGCTATACTGGCTCTGATTGACCGATTTTCTTTATTTTTGTTTTGCTTGATAGCTTTTGGCTTGTAGAACAACATATTACATAACAAAGGAAACAAATGTAATTTTATAAGAGTGAGGTATGATTTTGTGTAACATTGCTAAATGAAGATCAAATTATCTACTACTTTTTTTATCTATAACATGAAAACAACTCAATATTCATGCTTGAAATTTCCAACAATGATATTAGTAAGCACAACTGACATATCTTCCAAATTTCAGAGAAATTCGTTCAAGTTTGGCGGAGTTAGACAAAGTTGAAGTTAAGGCGATGTTTAAGGGTGATCCATTTTCTATGAAACAATCTGTATATCTCGATAGTCAATGCAGTCAATCAGTCGGCTATCAATAAAAAGACGTTGATTTCATCGACAATTCATTCGCAGAATTCTACGGTCCATTTCTTTAATACGTTCATTAATTGATCAAAAAAATTCATCATTGGATATCAGGGTATGGATCTATGGCATGGATCATGCATGGCATAAATCCCTAAAGCTGAAATCTATCTATGAATAATCTATAGAGATGCTCTAATCAAGAAATTGAATGAATTCCTCTAGGCAACAGAATTTACGATATTCATTAGCTTCTTCCGCAATTTGATAAAATTGAGCTTCAAGAAACAGAAACATCAACATATATACCTATGGTCATTTGTAATGAATATGTCTATTGCCTGCATAATGTGGGACGAAAAACCATTGGAAATATACTGATGTTATTTCAAAGAAATGCAAGGTATGAGTGCAACTTGAAGCGTGTCGACCAACAAATGAACGTATCGAGCAAAAATGAGCGTCCTTTTATGTGCATTGCACAATGCCCATGTCATTCATTGTTTATGTACAGAACTTTATGAATCGCAAATGCATAATGAAGTAGCACAAAACGATTGCCTTCAATGTGCACGTAAATACCGAGGAATGAATCGATGTGGTCGAAATAGTGATCCCAATATATATTAGCGGAATAGTTGACTTCACCATTAAACTTAACAAAAAGTTTTCTAATTTTTGTCATTTGTAGCGATAACACGTAGCGATGATGTTAAACATATAGAATTTTCGTCAATCACATCAAAATTTGTGAAAAAGCGTTGTCAAGTATTATGTTTTCCTTGTGTTACAAAGTACAATATGTCATTTGAAATTAGTCGCATGCCTACTCAGCAATAAGAAAAAGCAATTGAATGATTGAATGCAGGTATATCAGCGTATCATTTGTGCTATAAGGCATTGAATAAGTTCGACAAATATTCAATCGAAACGTTGTCCTTACTTTGATTTTGTAAATGATTTGATGGTCAAAAGTCTGATTGACATTCTTATGGAATACTTCTCTCATTGAGTTTTCCCTCGCATTAGTGATCAATAATTGACCTTTCAGCATTTTCTTTATTCGTTAGTTAACAATTTTTCTAATTCATGTTGGCTGACTGTATACTCGTATTTACAGAAGTAACAATTTTTTTATTTACTCGCATGTTGTTGACGAGTTCAATTTACCTGGACTTATGATTCTAACTGATATCTGCCATGAAGTCGTCAGGAAGGAATACATAGAATAATAGATAATTTTTTTCTTATTTCAGGTGTTAAAACTGTACTCATGGGAAATGATTTTTGGTCGCAAGGTGCTTGACATTCGTAAAAAAGAAATTCATGTGATGCGCAGCATAGCCTTTATCAATGCAATTTCTTCATTTACTATGGGTCTATCCCCCTTCTTGGTTGCATTAACAACGTTCTTTTCTTACGTTTTAATTTCCAAAGACAATGTTCTAACTATTGAAAAAACTTTTGTATCTTTGACTTTATTCAACGCACTTCGATTTCCCCTTGTATTTTTACCAACAGTTATTTCACTAGTCATGCAAGCCAGTGTATCTATAAGGCGGTGTACTGATTTCCTCCTCAATAGTGAGACTGATCCTGACAATGTCAGTAAGAATGACACACCTGGTGTCTCGGCATCAATTGAAAATGCGAGATTCTCATGGGATCGAGATTCAAATACTGAGCAGTTGAAGGAGTAAGTGATTCCATTTTATTTCAATTCTCGATTTGTTTTCCTCAGATATTAAAGAAATTATTGATTTAGACATTATTTCCATCGTATAGCCATGTTCATCATTGTACATGTGTGAGAAATAGTTAAATTGTTAAATTGACCACATTGATGACATTATGTGTGAAAGGTACCAGCTTCGACACTACCCATCTCAACATGCCATCACTCGCTTGAAGAATTGACTCTCCAAATATGGCTTCTAGTCTTGAATGGGGCAGCACAGGAAGTATGAGATTTATAATGAAAGATTCACAGTAATGAAACATTTCATCATGTAAATTTCTGAGTACTGAGATGTCATGATTTTTATTCTGCTCATTTCAGAAACGTAAACGTATTTGGATGCAAATTTAAGATGGAGTTATTGGCAACGGCTCTAGAAAGGCTTCACTGTGGAATTAATATGTCAAAAATGCTTGATTTCAAATGAACTCCGCTAGTCTGTTTAATATACTGGAATACATAATACCTGTTTTCTCTAGTAAACCATAAGTTGATGCTAAGACTAAGAGAGCGATGTCTACCCCATTATTCTACGCTGACAATGATTTCAGCAGAACCCTTTGGCCCTTCATCAGAACAATGTTTTTCAGAATATATATCAAACTGCCGAACTTCGCGCGAAAAATCATGCAGAAAATCATAGAATCATGAAATACTCACTGCAGATCAATAAATTGTAGTATTAAGTCCTACTTGCAGATCAGATCAATTGTCGCGAAGAAGTCCTGGATTAGCTATTTTTTCCATATCAGTGGTCTTGAGAAGATCTGAGGAAGTTTGTCAATGTTTTCTTCACGATTTCCAATCTTGCTATGTTTCTTATATACTCGTACAAAAAAGATCTCTCAATTCAAGGCAACTTAGTGCAACTCACATCCAGCAAGTGGAGCGATTAACCAATATTTAAGAATGTTGACTGTGACTACGACTAAAGTGTTCAATAGTTTGATTATGATTGATTGAAATGCTGAAGTATATGATTACGATTGAGGCGGCGAGAGGCTTGATTATTATTGAACAAGGTGTTCAAAAATTGTGATTATGAATGATTAATGATTTTACTAAAAAGTACTTAGCCAAATTTTTCTCGATTTACATTGAAGTAAAATAAAATTAATTTGCGAGCTTACGAGTGAGCGTGTCACTCGTCGTCAGGCGCAAATACAGAGAACGAGTTCGGAAAAATTATTGCTTCGATGCTGTACTTTATTGGCATTTGCAGATGCCAATAAAGTACAGAATCGAAGAAGCAATAGTTTTCCCATATATCACCGATGCACAATCAATCAATTTTCAAGAGAACAATTTATAAGTTATGATTTATAAATTTAATTTTCATTTTATTTTACTTCACTATAAATCGAGAAGAACCTGTCGAAGTATTTACTGCTGAACTCGGTGGAAGTTTTCGAGGAAGAACGAAATCAACAATTTGTGATTGACTGTGATTAATGCGGTCAGATGTTTTATCATGAACGCTGGGTAGATTGAACATGATGATGATTGCGACTTTCAGACGCTTTGTGGAGTCAAAGACAATCATGGTGCGTTTAAGTAATTATTTGAATGATCATTAGAAGGTCTAACACTGCAATGATCACTGTTTTAATTCAAACTTATCTCTATTCGATAGATAAGTTTGCTAAATTAGTATTACTTCAATTATTCGATTTTATTAATCGCCATCATAGCTTACAAATTGACAGAAATATTGAACCCACTAGTCTATTGAGTGTGTTTTGATTATCTAAGGTACAAGCAAAAAGAACACATCAGAGATTGATCACTCTCTGATTGTCTTTGAATTGAATGATTGGTACTCACTGCGACATTGTGTACTTTCCGTCCTTATTAGCTTAGCAGTCACGCTGCCATCGGCAGCCGAGTTCTGGTCTCATCTGATGTTCGGATGACGAAAATCAAATTTAATCAAATTAAATTATTAGGATTATTAGGATATTTAATTAAATTAAAAACCTTGATTATTATTCAGATTGATGATTTTAAACTAAATTTCAATGACGTGATCATGATTATGATTAGTCTCAAAAATTGGTTGTTCAAGATTTTGATTGATTAAATGATTACATCATTCAGCTCTAGCAAATGCACATCGAATTAATTTTGTCACACTTTTGCGGCCAGCCTGATGTTTTCAGTGGAGACAGTTATCGATCTACTTAGACACAATTGTGTGTTGACTATGACGTCCGCAGTTGGCATGTAGCTTTGCAGTTGTTTTAGATGCTTACGTCAGTTGTTTTTATTATTTATATAGCAGTCTTGCTTCTGATTATCGAACTGCGTCAGGTTTAGTTAAGGATGTGTACAAGTGTACTGAAATCTGATCAGTGGAAACGTTGTCGATTTTGATTGAAGCTGAGCCTTTTCACTGCTCACTGCTTCTGTTTCACTTCTAAGTGTGTCTGAGGCTATTGAAGTTTCGGGTTAGATCATGTAATAACAAGCGTTATTTTACTAGTGAGTGTGGTTGCCAGAAAATTGATCATGCTGAAGATATATTGTCTTTTCTAATGCCGTGTTTATTGACTGTATTCGAAATTGAAAATATGAAAGAATACCTTCTTCTTCGGGTACGGTATATTAAATAAAAATTACAAATTTTCCTGACGTTTCGCCGTCCGGCTTGGTCGCAGGAATCGAAGAAACTATTGTACAGAACAGAATACAATTCATGAGGATGGCATGATATTGATTTAATCCTACGTAAATTGTTATTAGACCTGTTAAACATAAGATACACAACCGTATAAAATTATTCATGTACCCCTATAATACTGCTATTTACAATCTAAGTATACTGATGCTGTATCACTACAAATAAGACAAAGAATACTAAAATGAAGTTAAGAAAAATGCTGGAGAAAGAAACCTGGTTCATGAGACTATGGTCAGCTTCTTCCCGGTGCATCCATTCATTAATTGATCAGGCTGGATCTCGTTGATGTACAGCGACTCAAGAAAAATACGTCGAGAATAGTTATGGACGTTTGAGTGAATTATCTCCCATTGAATGTTGACCTGACTATGGGGATGCTCCACGTGGAAATGGTCACACACAGCGCTGTCCAAATTTTTGCAGTTGATGTGCTCACTTATGCGGGTTCCCACTGTTCTTGCAGTTTGACCGATGTAAATTTTTGAGCATAGCCCACAACTAATTTTGTAAATAACGCTTTTAGTATTACACGTATTCGGATGAATAGAAATTTTGTATGTTTTGCAATTGGGAGAACAAGACAAACGGTCTTTAGGAGGTCTTTTTTCTATTCATCCGAATACGTGCAATACTAAAAGCGTTATTTACAAAATTAGTTGTGGGCTATGCTCAAAAATTTACATCGGTCAAACTGCAAGAACAGTGGGAACCCGCATAAGTGAGCACATCAACTGCAAAAATTTGGACAGCGCTGTGTGTGACCATTTCCACGTGGAGCATCCCCATAGTCAGGTCAACATTCAATGGGAGATAATTCACTCAAACGTCCATAACTATTCTCGACGTATTTTTCTTGAGTCGCTGTACATCAACGAGATCCAGCCTGATCAATTAATGAATGGATGCACCGGGAAGAAGCTGACCATAGTCTCATGAACCAGGTTTCTTTCTCCAGCATTTTTCTTAACTTCATTTTAGTATTCTTTGTCTTATTTGTAGTGATACAGCATCAGTATACTTAGATTGTAAATAGCAGTATTATAGGGGTACATGAATAATTTTATACGGTTGTGTATCTTATGTTTAATAGGTCTAATAACAATTTACGTAGGATTAAATCAATATCATGCCATCCTCATGAATTGTATTCTGTTCTGTACAACAGTTTCTTCGATTCCTGCGACCAAGCCGGACGGCGAAACGTCAGGAAAATTTGTAATTTTTATTTAATATACCGTACCCGAAGAAGAAGGTATTCTTTCATATTTTCAATCATAGCGACCCGGGTACGTGGAACCTCACATTTTCATTGTATTCGAAATATTGATTTTTGGCCAGATTCATACTGCTTCGTAAGTATGAATCATCATGATGATAGGACACAAACATCAACTTATTTATCCAAATGTTCTAACTAGTTTGGCCTTCCCGAGTCGTACTGGCAACTTTTCGGCCAATCGACTTTCTGTGGAAGTGAAAACAAAACCCTTGATAGCGCTTATGCTTACAATGCGTTCGATATATAGCAACAAGGAATAGCGAATGAATAAGTGTCGATAAAATTCTTAGCAAGCTGAAAAGGCGATCAAGAAAGCCTCTAAAAAGTTTTTGTTCTCCGTGATCTGCGCATCGTCTCAGTCATGCTGATGTCTTACAAATCAAACATAACATCAACATCAACAGCTTCTACAGGATTTTCTTTGCTTTTGTGAAAATTTTTACCGGTCGAAAAGAAAGTTGCTCGCATTATCAGTCTAGACATTTCTCCATCAATGTTAAATGATGCTGATAAGACTTGACGGCGACTTCTGACAGATATTGTTAGTAATGATAGTCATCACTGTTCGCGATGTTCTAACCCTGCAATGCTTTAGAACTCGTTCTTTAAAATTTGTTTTCCTATATTTTGCTCCAAATGTCTGCGATTCAAAATTTCTTTTATCAAGTATTGTAAATGACACTTCGGCTCTGATTTCTATACGATCTTCTTCTTTATCTGTTTATATGTATGTTCATAATGTTTTCATTGGTTTTATGCCTCGTATTAGGCGCTCTCTTTTGTACTGTACTAAAGTGCTCACTTAAGTATCTCTGCTTTTGAGACAAAATAAGGATATTATTAATAAAGTGGTTTCACACAGCTCTATGTCACCAACGTCGTGAAAATGGGAACTGAGTCAATATTCGGTCACAGCCCACAGGTATCCCGTTTGTGAGCTTCCTTCGGTACAGAACTTTGACAGAATAACCACCAGTTGTGAACAGACATTCGTTACATGGGGTTGACCATGACCGCATCCTCGCACTGTCACATTGAAGCCTCGTGTATCACTGACAACTGAGCCACACATGACCAATGCAGTATGTCTAATCCTACAGTGGAGCAGCTGAAGCTCCAGACTGCTTTTCTCTATCATGCAATTTTTGATCAAAAATTAGTTGATTGCTATGTATTTCCAATTTCAATTAATTGATGACAATAGTTTCAATTGCAATGAATAGTTTCCTCTTCATGAACTTTTTGTGTGATATTATTGACTTTTACGCCTCTGAAATATCGAACAAATGACCTATCCGATGCACCTAGGGTTTCATGCGTTCCAGGTCTTTCTAAGAGGCTTGGTAGGGTTTTCGCAGCACTGGGGTGGAAATCGAGATGAAGTCGGGAACACGTGGGTGGTATGTTAGTTAAAAAGTGAACCACACAGGGTAAGAAGAGGGGTTTGTTTAACGGGGTTTTTTGTAAGGACTGCTCCTAGAATTATGTGGGAGAAACAGCTCGAACGCTTGAAGAGCGTGTCAAGGGGCACAGACGGGCTGTGCGCAATCTCGGAGGAAGTCGAAGCACGTCCATCAGCAGGGACACAGTATGGCCTGGGATGAGGCCAGGAGGTTGGATTGGGAGAACAATTATTTTTAAAAAAATTTCAAAGAAGCTTGGCATACCAGAGAGAGGGGAAGAGGGAATCGGGTCTTCCACTCTCTGGACCGTGCCTGGGATGGCTTTTTTAACTTTGTATTTATCTTTTAATTTAGTTTTATTATCTCACATTTTTAAACTTTGTATATATAGTGTCTGTATACATATTTTGATATTTTATTCTTTTTTTCTCTATACATGTGTATTTATTTTTCTTTTTTTTCACCTTATATTTATTTAATTATTTTGTTTGAATTTCTTTCTTGCTTTCTTTCACATATCATGTGTAGTTTGAATGAATCTCCGTTTTCTATGCATTTTTGTATATCTAGTTCCGGCAACGTGAATCAGGGTGGACCGCTGTCGTCAATCATCTTGTTGTCCATTATTGTTGGTTGCATGTATCGCGCTTGTCCATTGTTCAGCTTTCATGTTTGTAGAGATCGTTGTATATAGGTTTTCATCTAGTGTCTGTTCGGTCGGCTGCATTGAATGCTATGGTCACAAAATTAGATTGTTTTAGCATATCACTTTGCTAGAAGTGCAAGCTGATTCAAAATGATGGCACATGGAGGAACTTACGAAGTGGGCAAAAAGAAATTTTCAATGCCTTGCAGAGATAGGAAAACTAGTCGTGCGTCGCTTGTGCATTGCTGTAAATTCCTTCAAAATGCTCCGATCTCCACGATTCCTTCAGATTCGAAGAATTCAGATCACTGCGCAAAAGTTTTCTCGATAATGTTGGGCCCTCCGATCATTATCAAATAAGTTAGCAGCCGCACGAAATAACTTTCACAAACTTCTCTGTATAGAACTTGACATCGACTGTGTCCCTTTTAGTCCGGCAGCCAGAACGAGTTTCTGCAGGGAACGAGGCCGAAAGTGAGACTTTCACAGAATGATGTACACCCTATGCCCACTACGAATTCACGCGTCTGCCGAGTTCTAGTGAGTTCCTATTCTTGTCAGACAGGATCAAAGAAAAACACATGTAAATCCAATGGGACGCAGATTGCAGTTTTTGGCAAAAATGAAATGTTCTATGTTTTCGTTCATAAACTGGAAAGTATTAAGTCTACAGTCATAATTTTTGACAAGGAGTGTCTTCAGGTCATTCCCTATCATGTGCATGTGCTATTATCATGCATCTGATCGGGAATGTATGTGAGAATGTGGTTGAATGTGGAAAAAGCTGTTAAAAATGTCTATGGTTGCCGGCATTTAGAGGCTCGCCAAATCTGTATATGTAAAGCTTTATAGACAGGGGTGCATGAACATGATAGGAAATGACCTGAAGACATTCCTTGTCAAAAATTATGACTGTAGACTTAATACTTTCCAGTTTATAAACGAAAACATAGAACATTTCATTTTAGCCAAAAACTACAATCTGCGTCCCATTGGATTTACATGTGTTTTTCTTTGATCCTATCTGACAAGAAGAGGAACTCACTAGAACTCGGCAGACGCATGAATTCGTAGTAGGCATAGGGTGTGCATCATCCTGTGAAAGTCTCACTTTCGGCCTCGTTCCCTGCAGAAACTCGTTCTGGCTGCCGGACTATTTGATGTGTGATCCGGTTGACAACAGTCACTGAAACGTCGCGCGTTTAATGTTGAACTGGTTGCTCATTATTCGATTGCTATGGTGTCATGTTAGCCACAGAATTAGACAGGTCGTCTCTTCTTCCGTTTGACTAGAAAGAAAACATTGGAACATGTAACGTAAATGAAATGGCACAATCTGCTGACTAAATACCATAGCAATCGAACAATGAGCAGCCAGTTCAACATTAAACACGCCAAATTGTGCAAAGTTTCAGTGACTGTTATCAACCGGATCACACAGCAAAGAGACACAGACGATGTCAAGTTCTACAGAGAAGTTTGTGAACGTTTTTTCATGCGGCTGCTAACTTTTTTTAAAATGATCGAGAAAACATTATCGCGAAAACTTTTGCGCAATGATCTGAATTCTACGAATCTGAAGGAGTCGTGGCGATCGGACCATTTTGAAGGAATTCAGAGCAATCCGCAAGCGACGCACGACTATTTTTCCTATCTCTGTAAGGTATTAAAAATTTCTTTTTGCCCACTTATTAAGTTCCTGCATGTGCCATCTGTTTGAATCTATTTGCACTTCTAGCAAAGTGATATGCTTAAACAATCTAATTCTGTGCATGTTAGCAGATTGTGCCATTTCATTAACGTTACTTGTTCCAATGTTTCCTTTTTAGTCAAACAGAAGAAGAGACGACCTGTCTAATTCTGTGGCTGTGGTATATCTGATTCCAAGTGTGCTTACAGGCTGTCTTTGTCAATTTGTCGTGAACATGGCTGGTGCACGCCAGCCGAAAACGTTTGACAGCATGTAAATGTTATCATTTTGCAAAATAAAAAGAAAGATCACTTACACCTGGGTCCTTCCTCTTATCAAAACTAATCATGCTAATTTTCACTGAGAATTCAGGTGTCTGGATTTTTTGGCTTTATGTTCTCAATAGTCCACTGCTCCCACGGACGTCTGCCTTATCTGGCATCGACAACAGGACCCGACACGCGCGCACATACTTCCTTCAACTAGAAGCTCATACACTATTCCTGGTTTGGGAAAATTACAACAAATATCCATAAATGCGTGTAAATTATTAGATGCTGTGTCCATTGTCTACTCTGCTGTCTACGATTCTTCAGCCTATTACTCAATGGAGATGTACGTCATCTTTCATTTAGCATTTAGGTTGTCTTTGAACCATGGAACATCAAAAATAACATTAATTTCAATTAATTGATTGAAGGTAGCAATTAATTTGCATTTAATTTTTTATAATTCCTTTTCTCATTTATTATTGGGGAGGTTTTTCATAAACTTTTACTAATAATTTTCCTGATGCACAAACCTTTGAAGTTAAAACTCCTTTCCAGTATTATAGCTCAAGGTTTTTAGTACATACAAGGAATTGTCAATCCTGACTTCATTAATTAATTTTATTAATTCATTCATTCATTTATTGACGGACTCATATCATCAAACATAGCGTGATCACAATAATAGAAGTTACATAAGCACCCATGAAAACTCAAGGAATTCCATATCAAATGTACAATAGGTACCCGTATCTCATAACGATGCGTTTACATTGAATTATTGTCCCTAGTGAATTATACTTTATCTTAAGTGTGTTTTTATAGAAGTTCACAGTGTAATGTGTTCAAATGATGTATTCATTCTAATTAAAATATCAACATTCCTGTAAAATCTTACTTTTGGAGCAACGCGGTGTATACTATCATGAAAAATCATGTAAAATATAGATATTGGATGAAAGGGTACCCATTCAGGTCCGATCCCATTATTCAACTGAGGATGTAGCTCGATATTTAATTGTTCTATTTATAAAATATAGCAGTCAGTGTCACGTGACTATTTGCATATTCATCGATCTACTTTCAGCCTCAATATTCAGTTCCGCGAAGGTGAACTTTCTGCAATTGTTGGACCTGTTGGTTGCGGTAAATCAAGTCTTTTGTCAGCTTTACTTGGAGAAATGGACAAAATGAGTGGCAAAGTTAATATCAACGGTTCCCTAGCCTACGTGGCGCAAGTGGCGTGGATCAGAAATGCAACTGTTAAGGATAACATAATCTTCGGGAAAGCTTTTGATGAAGATCTTTATGCACGTGTAATAAAAGCCTGTGCCCTGACAGACGATTTGAGGATTTTAAGAGATGGAGACCTAACTGAAATAGGTGAAAAGGGAATAAACTTATCAGGCGGACAAAAGCAAAGAGTAAGTTTTGAAAGTGAAATTGCTCTACAACAGAAGCAAGACTATCACACTAAGTATCTGTTAAGACTTTGGTTTAATGTTTTTCAATTACAATAACATTCTCTACTGTGAGATCTTCAGAATTTGGACGATAGATCTAAATGCCGTGATTGAACGGATTCTACTTCAAAAATTTAGGTGGGACATTGAGGTCTTTCTCGGCGTTATCTAGTAAGACAATATCAAGAAAGAAAAGTTTGTGTCTGGTTTGCACTTTATAATTGTTTCTGCCTCACATCTTGCCAAGATGTAATTTTGTGCAAGTAACAATATACGAGAACAAAGTTCACGTCAGCCACAACCTCCGGTATATCTACACAACGCAAATCTACAAAGTCACAACAACCAGCTTCAAACGCTGCCCATGCCACTGCATTAAGTCATTCCAAATAAAACTTATTATAAACGGTAATGACGATAAACATGTTCCTGTAAGCGAAATTCCGATCAAACTAAACAAGTTGCCACAGTGTGGCAACTGTTAAAATGTGTAACTGTCAGCTGACTTTTGCTGACATTATATAAGGAAATAGTCAAGAGGGAAGTAAATGAAGCACAAATTGAAATTTAGCAATGAGATAGAAGACCAAGGGCCGTATTAATAAAGCTAGCGCTTGCTAGGTGCAGCGCTAGGCAAGTTGCTATTATTGTAGTAGTAGCAACTTTCCGTATTAATAGAGAAAGCCTAGCGTCAACTCCGGCGCCAGTTAATGCTAGATCAAGTTTCATTGACGTGCCGATTCAGCGCGCAGCTGCATTCACCACCTGCTCTCAACGCCCGGCAATCGAGTCATAGAAATCTGGCAATCTTGCGCGTTCAGTGTTAACAATACAAGTGTGAAGGTCGGAGATCAAAGCAGTTTCCTTCACTCCCGCCTTTTGACACTTATCATAAAACATCAAAATGATGACTGCCTTGCTGATGAACGATTGTTAAATAGTTTAATACATGAAATGGGCCTCATTTAATCGACATCATCTCCCGATCTTCAATATGACATCAGAAGGAACTAATTTTGCAAGTTATGAAAAAAAGAATACATTCTTCACAGTAAATGAATATGATGACGTCCTTAGCTTGCGGTGTTTAACGTCCTACACAACAGAGTGAAATGTGAGGCGACTATCAGCTGCAGTGAACTACAGTCCGTTTCACAAAAAGTGGATCATCCTAAAATTTGACTAAATAAAACATAAGTATGATACAGAAAGCATTTTTCATGTTATTTCATGTCCCTAATATATTTAAATGTCCTTATATAATCTGATAATCTATGATACAGTAACGGTTCTTAAGAAGCTAATATTTTGTGGCCCTACCCTTATTGTCAATGACATTACCAATTCGTCTAGGCATTGATTCGATGATATCGCTGATTTTTGACTGATCTAACTTTCTCCACTCTCTTTTTAACAGTGACGTACGTTGTGATACGCCATCTGTAGGTAGCAGTGAACGACGAACGTTACGTTTTAGAATACTCCATACATTTTCTATGGGATTCAGAGCAGGAGAACGAGCTGGCCACGATAATGTCCTTAGCCCTAATTGAGACTTGCATAAGTTGACTCTACTACTCCTGTGACACGTAGCATTATCATCCATAAATAACCAAGTCGATGGATCACCAAGTTGATCTGTCATTTGGCCAATGTTCATTCGTAAAATATTCACATAGCGTTCAGAATTCATGGTTCCTTGATGTATGTGAAGTCTTCTACGAATAGTGGACTTAGAAATAGACGAGTCTAGTGCAGCCATCTCAGTTAACGAGAGACTTGGATCAACTTTAACAAATCTCAAAATTAGGCGGTCTCTACGTTTGGATGTTTTGCGTGGACGGCCAGAGCCCTCTTTACGACAGAGTCGAAAATCATCATTATGCCATCGATGCGATGTGTAAGGGACATTTAGTCGCTTGCTTGTAGCTCGCAAAGAAAACCCTGACACTTTGCCTTTTGTGAGTGCGATCTCGTTATTGTTCATTTGTGCTTTGTATTGTTTTCAACCGGTAAGAGATAGATTTCTAGCTGAAAGCAATCAGGAGTGCTGCCAACACCACCGCAACGAAGTCAGGAAGCTATGGAACATGAAGTCCAGTTAATCACATGTAGCAGTTACATTATTGTTGATGAATAATGGTGCTATACTGGCTCTGATTGACCGATTTTCTTTATTTTTGTTTTGCTTGATAGCTTTTGGCTTGTAGAACAACATGTTACATAACAAAGGAAACAAATGTAATTTTATAAGAGTGAGGTATGATTTTGTGTAACATTGCTAAATGAAGATCAAATTATCTACTACTTTTTTTATCTATAACATGAAAACAACTCAATATTCATGCTTGAAATTTCCAACAATGATATTAGTAAGCACAACTGACATATCTTCCAAATTTCTGAGAAATTCGTTCAAGTTTGGCGGAGTTAGACAAAGTTGAAGTTAAGGCGATGTTTAAGGGTGATCCATTTTTTATGAAACAATCTGTACATGAAATGAGGCTCATTTTAATCGACATCATCTCCCGATCTTCAATATGACATCAGAATGAACTAATATGCAAGTTAAGGAAAAAGGAATAGGTACTTCTATTCTTCCCCCCTCCCCACATTTTCAAGTTTTCCAAATTCATCACTTAGAATAGACTTGATTTGTCACTGAGGTCTTAAGGTCCATTCCCAGCGGACGCGGCGCGTCTCAGGCGTCCAGAATTTTCGTTTAGAACCTAAACAAATCTATTGGGCTGTTCTTACGAGACGCGCGGGACTATGCGTCCAAGTAATTTCAGAAAAAAGTTCTGTAATGACACGCGGTCTGCTTACGAGATAGGAAAATCCATCCCTCTCCAAGTCGACTTGCTCTGCCCCTGCACTGAGACCTGACACCACAGGTTGCCGGATGTTCGTGCAGAGAAATGACTGACTTTCTACTTATCTATCCGACAATTCTGACCGTCTTTGAGGACAATTTCACCAAATGAACATCAAAATCCCTTATCAGTGTACTTTCATACTTTGTCAACCAAGAAATCTAAATCATGAATTCATTTAGAGATGAATTGTATTTTATTTTCTACAAAACGACTATCGGTAACGAAGATGAGAAGGTTGTTATTGCTCTCAACTTATCGGATAATCTTCAATAGAGTGATGCTCCCAATTACTATAGCATAGACAATGTAAGTTAATGAATCCGTGCGTCAATTCTATTTCATGATCTGTGCCTTGTTGCCACCCTATGAATGAAAATGTGTAAATGATGTGTCATTAAAAACCCTATTCTTCACAAATATGAAATATTAAATGATGAATTTTTTTCTCAAAATGATGTAGTTTATAGCGATCCCCATATCCTAACGATTAATTTGCAATGTCATTCACTCAAAAGTATGCCGTATTTAATTTACAATTCGAAAAAATAACTTAAGCAATGTCGTTCTCTTTCATCTGTCTTTAATTGTTCGCCACTCCTTCAAGCATTACGATGAAGTCATCAAGACGCTTCATATTGTATATTTGCCGCAGATCTCAGAATTCGTAACCAATTCAGCTGAAACTCACTTCATTTAAAGGGAAATTTCACGAAGAAGATGATAATGGTATCGATTTTTCAAACAGCAGCCATTTTTTCTCCTTGAAAATGCTCGCTTCTATCGCAGTGCGTGACAACAGTCGATATAGCTTATAATTGTGCTGACAGTTTGACAAAAGGACTGATTTCACTTGGTTTTCATGAATAGTATTGGCAGTGAATTATCTGATCTGATGTTCCCTCAAATCATACGACAATCATAACTTATAGATTTTGATGCTCAAGAGAATAATTTCTGCAGATACGGATTTACTGAACGAAATTAGCAAAATTAGCAGGACGGAATGCCTTTTTGCCGCCATATCATACTGAACTCAGTGCTCTTCTCAGATTGAACCTATTTTCTAGACTGTTGGTCGACCAAAACTCATCATAGAATTACTCGGGTATTACTGTAAAATAGACGGTCCCTAGCAACACTTCAATTCATGACGAACTATTCTCGTCTGAAGAAACTTGCAGATTCAAGAGCCTGATCACATCACATTTTGTTCACGCTCGTAGATCTAATGCAAAATGTATTTGTATTTCCTCAAGAGTGTGTCGTTTAGATATCATTTTCGAGTCATTATGCTTGAAATGTTGCATCTCATTTCATGTATATTCTGGAAACTGAGTACGTCATTTAACTGCCTCGGGGAAAATGTCATATTATGGTGTCTTGTTTCGGCTCATTCAAATGCATGCAACAAAAGGAATGCAAATGTGTTAACTATTTAGCAATAAGAAGGGTACATAATGATATGGTATTTGTAGTTGCCCCTTCTCCATTTCCCTCTTCCGCCCCTCGCCACGCGGCTCAGTGAGAACAATTATTTTTGTCGTTACTGAGATAAAAAACCACACTGACATAAAGTAGTCACATGAAAATATTTATTCTGGTGCAATGCCAAAAGATCCCTTCCATATTTTTCATTGAAAGTGTGACGATGCGACTGTTGAAACCTGTGAGGCCTACTTGTTGACAGAATGACTTCTTCCCGCCTTGGGTTTCCATGATTTATTCTTTTACTATTAACTTCAAGATGTTCAGTATTACTACTTAATTTTATTAATGAGTAACTTGTTATATATGATTTTTTCAATTGACCCGACAAGACTCGTTTTTTCGTTCGCATGATTATACTGTCTCTTACTGATTAATGTTAACAACTGCTATTACAGCGCATGTCCCATTACAATAATTCACATTGATGTATGCTGCTCTGGGAACAAGCGCAGTCACAGATAACACAAGTTTTTTCTTACTGCGATTTCCTGAATCATCTATTATTCATGAAAAAATTCGTCTCTCTATCTATAACCCATTAGCCTTCAATTAAAATACAAAATATGGTACTTCTAATCTTTACATATGTCCTCAAAATTCCCTTTTTCTGGTGAATAAGACTTAGTTCACCTAGTCCTATCGGACACTCTCAGTTTCATTTTGTGAACTATGTACTTTAATAAGCTTCTAAGGCAACATTTCATGTGTCTTATGTCAATAATTGAAACTTTACCTGTAAATAGTTTTTTCTCGATCATGTTCGACTGTTTGATCAAGAATGTTAGCAGGCGACCGAAAATTGCTATCGCACTACCTCAATTAAACTCTACACAACTACTAGGAGATGCTTCGAGTGCTTGCAACAACAGGAAGTCAACTGTAACTTGTTTGCTGAATGTAGTCAGTAAAAATCATTCAATTCCAATTCGAACTTTAGCGAGGAACTATACAATAAATATCAGAATCCTCAACAACAGTTGTTTAACTGCCATTCGCATACTTAATTGGCTGTAATTTTCTGTCATGCGCCATTATTGCGGATATTTGTTTCTTATGAACCGTCAAGCAATATAGGATCTAAACAGTGCACACTCGGTGCGTTTATTTTCTCTTGAAGAATCTTTGTCGGAGTGTTTTCGTAATTGTTAACTGTGTAAAGTATAAACAAGGTGTGTGTGAGAGTCGAAAGAAATAACGTTCGTTGTTAGTGCATGTTGTAAAGAACTTCAACGAAAAAAGATCTCTCTTGAAATATTTTTCTAAATGTTGTGAAATCGATTTTCATTTCTGCTTTACAGATCAGTTTGGCTCGCGCTTGCTACGCTGAGACGGATGTATATTTATTCGATGATCCTCTCTCTGCGGTGGATGCTCACGTCGGACGACATATCTTCAAGCATGTCTTAGGTCCAGAGGGCATGTTGCATGGCCGAACACGCATTCTGGTAACTCATTCGGTGAATGTATTACCCAAATGTGATACTATATTAACATTAGGTCAAGATGGAACAGTTCAAGAAATGGGAACTTATCAAGAACTAATGGACCATGCGGGACCTTTTGCAACTTTCATTGCTGCACATTTGGCTCAGGCGAAATCTGATGGGGATGGATCAGTAAGTTGGTGCAATAAGTTACACGTATAGATTCACTATTGATACTTAGCTTAAGTTCATTCGCAGATGATGATTTAGGATAACTATCGTTGAATGTAACATTTGTGCGTGTTTGATAAGCAAATACGTTGCTTCTGTGACTCATTACCGAATATCGATGTATTGTTTTCACAGTTGTGTGAAATGATAGCATATGAAATTATGCATGGTTGTAGATTGAATTATGTAAGCATTCGAAATCTACTTATTTCCTATAGATGCCTTGACTGTGGGACGTCATTTGTAGATAGTGAAGATGGCCTGATGATTTTATACTTCGTATTGGCGACAATTAATTTCAGTCACGGCACAGCCGGGGAACTAAGTTGGGGCATGAATAACCATTGAAAGCCAAGAATTACACGTGACTGATTCTAACCCAATCATACATCGGTTGGCAAGTGTTTTGAAGTTAAAATGTATACGATTTTTGTGCCGTTATTGTATATTGCACAAAGCTACATTTTCGTTCTAGAGATTTGATTGCAATCTACTTCTATGACGCGAAGAGCTCTTTGCATGTGCCTTATGATGATGACTGCTACAACGATCGACCTTGTAATTCAGAAAATATCTTTCTGAGTATGATATTTTGAATCAGTCTGATGGAAACAAAATTTGAGGCATTTGATGCTTTCTAATAAATAAATGGCTATTAATGCTAAAAAGGTGGCTATTTCGCCCTATCAAATAATCAAGTGCGTGCTAATTGACTTGTTGTGCGAATGTTTTCCAACATTTAAGCATCCCCACAAAATCTACTAATGCTGAAATATTTTATTGCATTTAATTTGAAACTGAATTTTTCCTAACGGCTCTAAAAGTACTTGAAATGTACTAAAAGTACATGATGAAGGCCAAGAGTTCCCAAATTTCTAATTCCAAAAAATCTAATTTGCACATCATGAATATCATTCGGTCAAGAATCTAATAGGGATGCATTTGATCTTTGTGATGATAATTATATTGATATACAGGGTGTTCATTTTAAAAGTTGACTCAATTGTCCGTAGAATATCTATATTTTAATTGATAGATTAAACTGTTATTTCACGTGGGATGTTTTGGATAACATCAGTACCCATTGTACGCAGCTCATCAAGCGTATGCGGATTCTTAGAGAATACTGTATCCTTAATATAGCCGAATGCAAAGGAATCGAGAGGAGTTAGATCAGGTGACCTGGGTGGCCAGAGGCCTTTCGTGATCAGTCTCTGTTCAAAAGTTCTTCGTAAGTGAGCCAAAGTGTGGTTACTGACATGGCATGTTGCTGAATCCTGTTGGAACCAAGCATTACGGTTCTCATTCTCAGTTAGCTGCGCCACAAACTGGTTAATTAGCTCACAGTAACTCACAGAATTCAATCTCCCTTGAAAAAATATCGGACCCACTATTCTGCGTCTGCTCATAGCCATCCATATGCCAATCTTTAATGGATGTAAGGGCGATTCGACAAACTCGTGAGGGTTATGAGCACTCCAGATGCGAGTGTTTTGAGAGTTTATGTAGCCAGATAAGTGGATCCATGCCTCGTCACTGAAGAAGGTCATGTCTAGTGCATTATCATCCATATGTTGTTGAAACCATTGGCAATAATCCACTCGTTTTTGACAATCAGTAGGAATAAGTTCATGTAAAGAAGACATGCGATAGGGGTACAGTTTCAGTGATTTACGAAGTGCATAATGGCAACTGCCAACAGATAATCCAGTTTCACGAGACAAACGTCGCACAGATTTCTTGGGACTGCGTTGAATGCGTTGCCTGATACCTTGCAGAACATCATCAGAAAGGCGAGTACGTCGGCGTACATGTTTCTTGTTTTCAACTGAACCTGTAGCCCTAAACTTTTTAATGAGAACATTTATTGCTTGCTTAGTTGGAGAAGCCACATTCGGGAACTGCCTGTTAAAATCAGAAATGCAATCGTCAAATGAATAAATCCACCGCTCATTAATAAAACGTCCAGATCGAAAGTAAGATTCCACGATAAATGAACGCTGAACCACTGATAACACCACAAGACAAATCCAGAAGTCTAATTTGTAATTTCCAAGAAAAGAGGTAGTCATGTCTATTTTTAGATTCATCTTAAAATAGACAAATTGAGTCAACTTTTAAATTGAAAACTCTGTATTTGTTCAATTCAAATTTTTTGTTTTCTGCAAAATTCAAAATTTTAATAAATCTAGCGTTTCATATGAAATTGTCTATTGCATGAGTCGACTCTTGTGGCAATCTTTCAAATTGCGTGTAGATTGATTCATTTCGTAATAACCTGAGCCCAAGATGAAATTTTTTCATTGCATCTGTTTGCTTTCCACTGAAATATTTTCCTCAAATAAATAAGCGGAAATTAAAGAGGTGTAGGCAATAATGCTTAACACAATGATGCCTATTAATGGAATTATAATTCGTTAATAAAAATGATTAATCGGTCTGCTTAGAAAGCAGACACCAGTCTTCTTAATCAGAACTGTCGTGTCTTGATTTATCCTTTTATACACTACTACAGTACATTAAACTGCAACATCTTCACTGCTTACACCATACAGTTGAGTTTGTTGCTTCTCAGATTCATGCATGTACATCAGAACTTTTCAGAAATTGCTTTGATAACGTGATTACATGTAAATCCATGAATCCTATATCAAGACAAAATTTTAAGGTTGTCAAGAAATTTGACCACAAAGTGACTCTTCTAATCTGCATTGTAGTGTGATTTTCACATTCTTGAATGAGCTTCTATATTTTTAATGTTAAAATGCGTTGTAACTGCAGAATCACAAAGTATGTATGACTTATGAGACACGAATATTTATAATTTAAGTAATTGCACCGACAGGCTCGAAGGAAACAGCAGCTCCAGGTAATATGATTTCTCAACTAATGTTATTTACGAAACGCCTCTTAGAGACACGTGTTTTATAGTAAGAGGCTGAATCTTTTGGTTTCTTGGTTTTTGTCGCAATGTTATTTAGCGCTTGTTTATTTTTAACAAGTTAACTTGTTTATAGCAATTTCGCTTCTGCTAACAATCTTTCTGCATTGCTCGTTGTGTGCACGTTTCTGTTCTTCTATGTATTTGTTGTCAAATAACGTTTTTCATTGCTTGCATCATTTTTCTCACATTTTACTGTGTCTCATTCTGACAATATTTATGCATGATGCAAGAATGTTATTTATCCGCAGACAAAGTAAGTCGGGCGCTTTTACGGTATGCAGATGCGACTCCTTAAAAATGAGTTAGCGCTTGACCCCCCCCCCGCTGTCCTATTTTCATCATTGTCACGGTTATTTTAATGAAATTACAGAACATTATGCGATTCGTTCATGAAATGAAGTCTTTCATAGGGATACTTCTGTTATAACAATGAGCTCGCAATTTTTCCATTGCTGTTCGGATGAGATTAGATCCTCTAATTTCCAGATATCTATATTGTTGAATGTATTCTAACTCAATCAGACCGATTAGGTATCCACCGTTCGCGCATTTGCAGTGTGTTTGTGACCTGGTGAGACATGAAGTAGAGTGGTTTGATCTGGAAAACTTGAAAAACATGGATTTAAGAAATTATTTTACTTAAGCATCATCGTGGAGATAAATTATGTTTGTAAAATGAAGGAGCCTTGCTGCTAAAAGGTCATAGGCACATCGATGCACACAACAGATGAGGCGTGCGAACTAGGCGGAGGGGCCCTAATGGATGGGACCGTAATATTTTCTTATACTTCCAATAATGTAGATGAAAATCAGCGAAGCGATGCATTTTTTTCTCGCAAAATGTGACATTTACAGATGAATCGTGACCATTTCCGCATAATGATTTACAGTACATAACTATGACAAGATCTGCAAAAAGATCGATAAATTGTTGGCTCCACTAGGCCATCATCTTTTGAAAAATATGAGCACATAGTTTACGTACATCAAAAATGAAATCATTGGCTTGTAGAACTTGCTTTCACACTTTATAGAAAATTTGGCGCACCATCAAACAATCTTAAAGTCTATTAATTTTCATGAACCAATATGCACCAGCATATTGCGCTGCGAAGTGTTCTACAGCATTCACAGACCAGCCTTTGATAGTTGAAATTTAGTTGGAAAAATGATGAAAATCGATACTTAATAGCCTACCTCGTTATTAGATAACTTAGAAATTTACATGACTCAAATTGCGCAATGGCGCGCTGAAAAGACAATGAAGCTGCGCATTTTAGCAATTTAGTTGTAAGTAAACCAAGATTGTAACTTTTCAATAATATTTCAATTCACTGATTGACCTAGAAAAAAAAGCCTACAACATATTTAAGAGTTCATAAATCAAAACTAAGGCCTGTGTAATAAAGTTAAATTACAAAATTTGCAATGAAAAAAGAGTACGTCATAATAATCGTCTATCTCGATAGCTTCGTCACTTATCCAAAATACGTAATGCACGAACATGATGCTTTTCCAAATGTTTGGGAAAACCATTATTAACATCGTTCTTTCTTGCATCAGATGCTGATTTCGATGTGACACGCCTTAACGTCCAGAAAATGCCTCTTCGCGACCTTCCTTTTCACGTTTTCCCACCTCCAAGCACTTTGCATTTTGAATATCAAAGACTTGTCAATGGGATCACGGTGTATTTTAACGACGAAAATGGTCGACTGCATTTTTGCCATTCGAATGCAACGAGTATCTGATTGTCTGGTAGGCACTGAAGGAGGAGACATCAGTTATGGAGCACTTGGTGCTGATGATATCACCCATGATGTTGCATGTCGACTCCACCATAGGTCCATGATTGATAGATGAAGAAGCGGCAGCGATTTCGCACAAATTACGATACCTCACTTTCATCTTGGGATGAGTCCAAAAGTTGACGATATCTTATTTGTTAGTAGAGTCGGAGGAAACTGCAGTGCTTCAGCAACGGCATTATGCTCTACAGGAAAGAGATGTTACAGGTAGCCACATGTTTCTAGATGTGTAGATGTCACCGAATGACCTCTGGCCAAAGGAGCGAGGCTGAGAGAGCCTGAAGAGTGTGGCTATTGAGGGGAAGTTTCAACTGTAGCTATATCCCTGTGTCGCAATAGGCTTTTTGAAGTTCATCCTTAAAATCTGCAATAATCTTCTCATTTTTGGATAGACCATTTCGAGACTTAGCTCCAACGAAGATCGAACTTGGTCTCAGGAGAATGGAGTTGTCACTCAAATCCAGAGATTTCAGTGCCGTGAGACATTTCCTTCTGACGACTCAGATTTCACATAGAAAGTCAAAAATTTGAGAAAAAATTACAACTGTTCGTCGTGAAACCCAACATAATCTCTGAGTGAGACTCATCATCTTTTCAGGATGGTACCCCATCATTATCTCAGGAATCGCGGGAAAATAGAATCGCGCCTGCCACTGGTTGTGGCCCGATTATCATCTTAGAATGGTTCCCCATCAAGATCTCTAGGCGGGGCCCCATCACATTCTCAGTGTGACCTCATCACATTCTCAGAGAGCCCTTTAATATGCCGTTTCTTTCAAGTTGCAAACAATTATTTATTCTATGTATCAATTGAAAGTAGAATATACTTAATAATTCCTGTCCTCTCAAGAACCTTTCTTATACTAGTACTTAGCAAAAGGGTAGACGCTCGGAAACCGCGTGAGACACTGAAAATTCGCACGCCTGACAGATGGCTCACCCTCCAAAAGAACTTCCCAATTATTCTGGTACCGCCTCCTTTCCACAACACCTCTTAAACTCATCCGACATTCACCTTCCTCGTGTGGAAAGCTTCGAATCTTCAGGAATCTCTTTGGCACGGAGCGCGCCCACTTTCCGTCTTCCAAACCGGATGACTTCCAAATATTAGCATGCAGTGTGTCTGTCTCACTCGCATTGTTCATGTTCTTTAGATTTCGTTATAGTAGTGATCTTTTCGAACCAGGTATCCTTCCCGACATCCCAACCCCATGTCAGTCTCCTTTTACGACATGCATGGGGATACAGCGGCTCTATCCTTTGACCGGAATCTATCAACCTCACAACAATTCATATTTCTATCATTGTTGTAACCTATCTACTATATATGCACTATATACATACTATATATATATATACTATGTACTACTTTATACTATATATCAATATTGAGTTTATCAAATCTCAACAGATGTAACCACCACAAGACATGTTTCGGCCTGTTGGGCCTCATCAGTCGTGGGTAGGTTTGAACCAGCGACGTTGGAGCTAGGACGTGCAAGCATGCCCTCTAACCACAAGGCCACCGGACCATCTGTTACTTGTCTTAGCATGTAATGAGTAGCGCCTGCCTGAAGCGCCTCAATCTCGGATGCGGTGTTAAGTGATTGCAGAATGCAGTCCGCCCTCTACGTGCCTGTGTTAAAGCAGTGCCTTCCTGACTAATTCACGCTCTCAACAGATGGTCCGGTGGCCTTGTGGTTAGAGGGTATGCTTGCACGTCCCCTAGCTCCAACATCGCTGGTTCAAACCTACCCACGACTGATGAGGCCCAACAGGCCGAAACATGTTTCGTGGTGGTTACATCCGTTGAGATTTGATAAATTTATCAATTGCCAGGTTACTTGTCTTAACATATACATGTATATATATTCATATACTATCTATAATTCCATTCATTCTCTTATAACATTCTGTTCCATTCCTGTATCACTCCTTTGTTAAACGTCTTGCGGCTCAAAATGCATTTGAAATTTTGGATCGAAATCTTTGCAATTTCCGCCAGAATACTGAAGGCGTGAATATCGTCTCATATTTTCAAGAAAGCTTGTGTTGCTCACGGCTACATAATTTGCATTCTACCTTATCAAATTTGCATTCAATATTATGAATTTTTCCATTTTCATTGTAATCACATCACAGATTTCCTAGTTAAACTAAAAATGGTTAATGAACGAAATAATTGTCCTTATTGTGATTTGCTAATGCCGGTCATTATAAATCTGCAGAAACGTGTGACCAAATCTCACAATCGACCGAAACGTCAAGAAAGCAACAACATGGCACCAGTGAAAGTGACGGTAGTAGCTTTGTTACCTCTAAAAGTTGACAGGCGTTTTTGTTACACTGTTTGTCCTGAATTCTACTTGCAATTCATGACTCCTAAGTTTTTGTTTCGAACCCGTTACGTTATGGTGTTCTGCCTAGATTTGTTGCTTGAAAAATGAAAAAATGCACACTGGAAGACACTACTACATGTACGAAGAAACACTCAACATTTCATACAATGCATGGGTATCTTCTGTAACTCAAAACAAAGTCGTGTCACTCGAGATGTGGATATTTCATTATTCATTTTCCGACGTATTTTTGAAATGTGGCCTTTATTTCACAGTGATTGAGACCAACCAAAGTGAGAACTACATGATCGTTATTTTGTATTAGGGTTTAGAAGTTTGAAACTTGTGTCGGTTTCAACAAAATGCTCGCAGAAATGATGAGCTGAATTTGACTAAAGAGATAACGCCGGTAATCTAGGTTGCTTCACTAAATCACCCTCCTGCTATTTGAAGCTTATTCATTTGCTACATGGTAGTTGTTAATGCTTATTGTGATGCTTGTATTCGTTACAGTGAAACTAGAAATATATAATACATTTTATAAGGACCTTGTAAACATGAGCATTCGTGCATCAAGTAATCGCATGCATTTCAGGCATCATAAACCTCCTACTTTTCCTATTACTGAGATCCCGAGTCACCTCTAGTTCCGTACTTTTCGAATACTTGCAATGCCTCAAACTTACCCCTTTTTCGTAATTGTTCCCTACATTGCTGACCAGTTTTGAATAGCAAAAGAAAGCCACTGAATAAAATAAGCTCAATACCCTTCGTCTTAATGATCTCATTCGTCCCCTTTCCAAAGTCCCGAATATTGTTCATTTAGTTACGTGCCATGTGCATCTGACATCATTGCCACTTGAAATCATATTGAGATAAATTACACTATATGCTTCGTTTATCAAACTTCTTTCATTACCCGTGATTGTTTTCATCCAAAAATATGTAGGTGCCTTGTAGAAATGAATATCCATAGGATGTATTCCAAGTTCACCAATAAAACAATAAATGCTCGTTGCCTGCTTCAAGTGACGATTATCTCTCATAAAATTGATCGTGAATATCATCTAGACTCTTATTATTACAGAATTTGGCGCAGTATTTCACTTTTGACAGCGTAAGCATACAATATATACTTCGTTTGTATATGCATATACTTGCATGCTTACTCTCAATCAGCAATATATCATCCACATATGTGCGTGACGACATCTCTATATCAAAAAGTCTGATTGAATAAATTTTTCTTTGTTACCATTTACGATCTCAATTAAGTCATTAATGTAAATACTGAATGAAGGCGTTGAGAGAGCGTCTCATTGTGGAATGCAATTTTCAAGTCTATCAATCCCTCCGGAATGGAATCAAAAGCGTTCGATAAATCTACTTAGCACAAAAATAGTGGCAGTTTTATATTCTTGTAAAGTTGAATGATTTCCTTGATAATTAGCCTGTCACCTAATGCGGAACTGCCTTTATTAAAACCGGTTTAGTTCTTCTGCATGACGGTCATTTTTTATTAAGCAGTTGTTGAGTCGTACAGGTCTATCTATAATTTTTGTCAGAATCTCTCTTATGCAGGATGATAGGTTGATATCTCGGTGTGAATTTGGATCATTTTCATTTTCTTTTTGGTATAATTCAACTACCGGGCAAAGGAATTTCATCAGCATTGTTCAATGCATAAATATGCAGCGCTTCAATTGCATCAATTGTTTTCACATATCTTCAATGTTTCATAAGTTTTTCTGTCGGGACAATTGTATTATGTAACTTGGATTCTATTAAGAGCATTTCTAATTTCACTCTTAGTTTAGCTTCATTCTAAGCTTTTCACTGCCCTTTTCTATCAAAATTTCTGTACTTTAACTGCCTCTGTTTCGTCACATTTCAATTGAGTCCGTGTATCAATTTCTTCCGCAAGTGCCATCGTGAATAGTCAATTTAGTGGATATGCTAGTGAAGTGAAAACATGCTACTGACAAATATAAAATCGTAATGAATTTTCCCGTTATACATGTAATTGTGCAGAAATTTATTTTGCCTTATGTAATGTTGTTTCGTATGTAGAAATTTGTTTCGTATGCAAATGTACTTTTTTTCAATTGTAGTTTTTCATTGCAGACAACAACCACTGAAGAAGACATCAGTGAAAAAGAGTTGATATTGGATGAGCTAGAAGCAGCCGTCTCAAAGGACAAGAATTGTGGGGAGGCAGTATCGAAAAAAATCAAGCGTATGCTGAAAGCTAGCAGAGAGTCGCTAAGCAGTTCCAGGACTAGCTTAAGTGAAATGAAGGTACGTCATTGGAATGAGATGATAAAATTTAATCTATCAAATCAATGAATGTTTATTTATTCAACATGCATAATTGTAAGTTCGTTCTTGAGAAGCTAGATTATTCTGATATCACTGGAACATCGTCATTTTAACTGGAAAAGTGTTTGCGTTTGATTCTTACTTTATGGTAGGTAATTTCTCGACCCTTGAGTCTGCATTATCATCAGCCTAGGAAGATATTTCAAAGTCAACAAGGAATAGAGCTTCGATTGTTAAGTGGTTGCCGTCTCGGGCAGCTGTCATTAAAGCTTTCGCGTTCGAATCCATCGAATACAATTCTTTATTTTTTGATTGGTTGGTTTCCTTTGATGTTTCATTATGATAAATACTTGAATTTCACAATTTCAAGGTAATTATTTCAATTGGGTTGACATGACATCCAGACACGTTTTTGACTGCTATAATGCAGCAGCTCCTAACGTGTAAGAGAATTTCGTAACATTCATTATTTCTCATTATTGTCGATAATTGAGGTTATTGCCTAATTACCTCTGACAATTTGACAACCTTGTAGTTTGAATAGGTTTATAGACATAATTAATATTTAACCGCGAGGAAGTGAAGTAAGCGGTTTAGAGGGGTTTGAGCTATATTTTGCAATGAAATGAGTGGGAGTGCATGAGTGAAGGAAAATCTGTCTTCAATTTTTTGGAACAAATCAATTGAAATCGACTTAATTTGATAGCCATGTTCATAATACATGCACATGTGATGTGTTTTATCCGCCCTCTGGCAGACATGGTCCTCCTTCTTGTCATAGTATTGCCAGTGCCTAGAAAGGGCAACTCATCCCAAGTTTCCAATTGCTGCTTGCAAGGTACGCCACCTAGGCCAAAGCTAGGTGTAGGAAAACTCCGACTTGAAATCCCCTACCTTGCAGGTTCCACTCTGCAGTAGCCCGACCAACAGCGGAATGCATGTAAGTGGCTAACTTTCCCTATCAACTCTCAACAATATCAAGATTGCGATCAGATAGGGCGGACCCCGAACTATCGACAAACGAACAAAGGTGCTCGATGCCATCACCGGACCGGCGATGCAGATACGATCAGGGGACCCTATCCCCAACCAGTCTCAGTTCCCGTTGTAAACATGTGTAAATACAATACCGCACACTGTTCAAGGAGCACTTTGATAATTTCTTACAAGTCGACCCGAAACAAATTTGAAGGACGCTTTTATCGAAACAGTTGGTTATGGACATAAATTCCTTTAACTGTGGCACAAATGATGACAATCGCAGGACTGGTTTGGTTTCCCAATACAGCGGAATATTTCGATGATCATAACAGATTTCAAAGGAAGTGTAGCACGCACAGCCCACCTAAAAATGCGGAACAAACAAGTTAATATTGTGATAATTCGATGCTTTGCTCCCACATCTGAGCACGACGATGACGGTATTTTGCACCCACACACAATAGTTAATATATTGGCTATCAAGCTGCCAATCGCGACGCCCACTTTGTCATGAAAGATTTTAACAGCACAGTTGATGGTCTACATAACACCTACCCACATGTTTAGGAATCTACAGGAAAATAATATTTTATAAATAAAAAGACCCACGATATTCATCAAGATGTATTAGCACGAGACCTTTGATCTAATCTTCTTATTATAAAATTATTATTTTCCTTTTATATTTACGGTCTTATTACGGATTCATTTTTAAAACAAAATAATCAGAGGACAGAATGACAGTGAACACCTTCAAAATCGCCATCACTCTCTTTATATATCGACGGCACTACTCGCGGATTTCACCAGGTGATAGAATCATCTACACAATTGATTTCATACTTTTGATGAAGTGCTCCGTCGTAAAAATCAATTCCTACCCAGAATCGTACGATGAAGAGCGAATTTTGCATTTGTTTTTAATGCCAATCCTGCATCCGTACCAACACCAACAGACCCATGAACCACAGTCGACAAAATTGAAGAATCTCTGAAAAGTGGTCATCTGTTCTAGTTCCAAAACCAGCAAAGCAAGCACACGTAAAAGCATCAAATCCGAAGAAAGCAAGGATGCCACTCCGTGGAATGCAGGATTTAGAAATCTTTACTGAAAAAGTTGTGTAAGATTGATAATGAAGCCTTTATCGATAGAGAGCACCACGAATCCGAAGTATCTGCAGCAGAATTCCCGTATAGCATGTTTCAACTTACGATTTTTCTTTTTCGCAAATGGCAGGTTGAATTTTATTTATTGACTGTAATTCAGAAAACCGACATTTTTGCTTATTATAGAAGAAAAAACCATATTTTGTGTGTGGCAGACATGAGCGAGCTCTTGATATATGTTCATTCCAGGATTGCTACTTTTGGTCTGTTATTGATGTCGAACTTCTCTAGAAATCAGCGCTGGAAGACATCGGCAATGAACAGAAGAATGATAAAAATGGTGATCGATTGATTTTCACAGACAGTTATTAGAAAAGAAGAAACTTTTGAACGAAATACTGTATACTTCACGATTATGTATTACATATTATTGTTGGAAATACAGCATGTGTCAGTCCCCCTTCAAAAGTAATTTTGCTTGTCCCTAGCTACTCAAACTAAGAGCGAGTGACTAGGGGGATTGGAAACATAAAATTTTTATCAAACCTACGATACACCGGCAAAATAATCTTCTCTTGACAAATTTCGTTCTGAAAGTTGCTGTCTTCAGCTAATCAGCGTAAACCCGTTCAGTTATTAGCAGATGTATGTCGATCATTGTGATGCACCGTAATGCATCAAATTCGAATAGAAAGATGTCGTTGGGATTATAATGAATGAACGTTTTATAAGATTTCTTAACGTTGTTCATAAATTACATATTTTCTTGTTCTACCTGTATTGCTGGTTTCATGGTTTATGGGTTCGTGCTTTAATGTTGTTCACATTTAGGCATTTTATAAATCCCGTTAATTATATTTGCAATGTTTCTGAAGCCTTGTTGCCTGAATAGTGAAAATGATTCAAAAATTATGAGCAAAAAAGACGTCAAAAACCGAAATTAATTTTCTTTAGCATCTTTTCAGGTTTTTTAATTATTATCTAAGAGTAAAAACTCACGGTGTTCACTTGTTCGGGTGATCGATATGGTTAGATTTTTTTATATTTGTGCGTCAAGGTTTTTTACATTATCCGTGATTCATTGAATATCAGTCACGAGTGATCACTCTAAACAAATCGATGACTAATTTCATATGAATTAGCTCTACAGATTATCTGATAATTGTCCAAACGTGTGTATTAGAGTTTCCGTATCAATTCAACTTCTTATCCTGGTGTTACCTGTAGCTACAATAATATCGATTGTTTGCAGATCATGGAAGACAAATAGTTGATAGGATATCTCACTTGGTGTTAAAAGGTCACGTTACGGGAGTGGAAGTGCGGCTGGTCCAGAGTTTGAGTCCGTCCGCCTCAGGTGCTAACACCACTTTCGCTAAGGGTTGCTAATTCAAATTTAATGAGTGTTACCAATGCCTGAAGGTGTACTCACCCTTATTTGCGAATAGCTCTGTGTCGATGTGTAAAATAATAAATGCGTAAAATCACTTTTCATTGATACAGGCTGATATTCACATGTTGAAAATAAGCATTTCTATGTCAAAATTCAACTTTCAACAAAATAATCAAATAAGTAATGTTGTTGCTTGATCTTTTAATCAGTTGCTGTTTTTTACTTTTGAAAGGGAAAGAATGATGGTAATGATGCGACAGTTGACAGAGCGGACAAAAAGCACAAATTAATCGAGGAAGAAAAATCAAAAGATGGAATGGTGAGTCATCGTCACATCATTCACATAACGAATATATACAATGCATTAGTATTTGCTGTCTCTGTAAATGTTCCTTTTACATGCAGTTGTACTTTGTTGAATATTAACTTGAGAGGACTGTGGTGCAGTGAACACTCAAATAGTGATAGTTTGACTGAATAATGTGATGGTAGAATTATTAAATATAAATAAATAGTCATTATTGAAATTCACATGTCGCTCATGATGTTCACATGTCACATGAATTCTTTTTCCTTCCTAGTGTGCGCAATTCATTGGTGCTGTTCTGATGATTATCACAATTTTATTATAACTTCAGCTTTTTCAGTGAGTGCTGCTGTCGGTCAATGTTACTGACATGGAAATGATAGGAAATGTTAGTTGCATGCAATTCAAATACAGAAGTTTTCACGGACATGTAAAACATAAGCTTTATATGTCCGTGTAAATTTCTATATTGTATATTGTATGTAACTTGCATGATATCATCCTTTTTTAAGTGATTATCAGTGAAAATTTTTATATTAAAAGACTGTCATCAGCAGATTGGCCTGTAATTATATCTTAATAGAATATTTCTGAGTAATGTTGCTTCAAGAGAATTATGTTTTAGATTATATTTTGGGAGACTGATTCTGCTTTTTTACTGTGCGTTATTGTTATTAGAGTAAAAACGTTTCACGATCATTGACTGACTCAGCTTGTTACTTTGGAAGTCTCTTTACATCTGCTAGCAGTTGTCGATATTAGAGAAAGCTTGCATTGATTTTTCATTTGAAACAAGCTAAAAATGAATCTGCTTTCAACTCGGGTCACATACGTATCTATCCATGTCTCGGACGATTCGTATAACAATAACTGACCTGTGACTGTTGACTCCTTTTCGTCTTGTATCTGCAGCTGGAACATGTATGTTGGTCGATAAGGAAGCACTTAACCAAGTCGCTATAATTCATGACATCAGTATAATTTGTCAGTTTACACGTATTGTATGTACATTAGCCCGTTTTTCTAGCGACTTTATCACAATTCGCTGTTTGTTATTGTTTTTGCCATATTTCTACCATATTTAGTATTATGACCATTTTTTCTATTCTTCAGCTAAGGGGACATCTTGTGGCGCATAAGCTTGTTTTTTTCTTTACTGCTTCGGTGAAAGGAATCTAAAGAGCATCTTTCTTGAGAGGAGCTTATAACGAAATTCGTGGAGTAGTATTATTATTATTTGATTCTTGTGCATTGTTTACTCTCTGTGTGTTATGCAATAAACATTGGTCGTCATCAACACCTGACATGTTTGTATAGTCTACAGCAGCATCCTTTGACATTTCAAATGAATTCGATCGAGTATAGCACTCAACTTTTTTAATCAAAGCTTGAGGAAGAGTACGAGTCCATCACCGATGGTGTTCCTCAGCAGAAGATTAAAGGCAATGAAGCAGAAAATGGAAGAAAGAAGAGTGAGGTTGATAAAGGACCACTTCTGAATAAGTTTTTTTCTCACAGAAGAAGCATTTCTTCTTCAGAACAGCTTAGGCACTCTTGATCGTACTCTGATAGATGATGCTAGTTTCAGTTCAAATTTGGCATTATTTGAACAACGTAGAGCAGTCTCCTGTGTTTCTTCTATTGTTAAAATCACGGTCTTTGTTGTGATGAGCTTGCTGCTGTTACACCACGTCCTCGTTCTTTCACTAGATGCACCAGAAGAGGTGATACGCACATCCATGCCTTATCCCTGCACCTCGTTGTCGTACAGAGCATATTAAGATATCTTTCTTTCATAGGACAGCAGAGTTGTAGAATAGGCTTCCTTTGGTGGTATTCCCAACAGCTGTCAATATTGAAGCATTCATGAGAGCCGCCAATAAACATCCACTAAGCTTTATGAGGGGTTTATAATTCGAAGGGTCCTTTGTCTTGTGTATTTCTATTACATATTTGTCTATTCACTTTTCTACCACCTTATCTTTGTGTTGTAGGGGTATTACACAGTGGCTTAGGTATTCAGTTATATTCCTTCATCATCCCCACCACTGTCTTTCTTCGATTTTCTGCTTCTTTTCATTTGATCCTCTGCTGAGGGACACCTTTGGTGTATAGGCTCGTCCTCTTCCTCCCTCAAGTTTCGATTAAAAAAACAACCATATCATTACTGGGGCCATGCTTGAATCGCGACAGTAGTGACTTCAACTCGTCTTTTCATGGTGATTGCTGTACTTTCAAATATGGTCACAGTTATGTAGGGATCTGTAATACGTTCGCTTGTTCAACAAACTTTTTATTCACTGTTATCACATGCACTGAATGGTCAGCATTTACCGAGAGTGCAATTCGGTAAGAGCATGCACAATAAATAGTCATCACAAAGTTATTCACAATTATGCATCAATGACCAATGCACGACACTTGAAAATACACCGAACCACAAGATCGGCATAGACCACAGAATTAGACAGGTCGTCTCTTCTTCCGTTTGACTAGAAGGGAAACATTGGAACAAGTAACGTAAATGAAATGGCACAATCTCTTGACTAAATACCATAGCAATCGAACAATGAGCAGCCAGTTCAACATTAAACACGCCAAATTGTGCAAAGTTTCAGTGACTGTTATCAACCGGATCACACAGCAAAGAGACACAGACGATGTCAAGTTCTACAAAGAAGTTTGTGAACGTTTTTTCATGCGCCAGCTAACTTTTTTTTAAAATGATCGGAGGACCCAACATTATCGAGAAAACTTTTGCGCAATGATCTAAATTCTACAAATCTGAAGGAGTCGTGGCGATCGGAGCATTTTGAAGGAATTCAGATCAATCCGCAAGCGACGCACGACTATTTTTCCTATCTCTGTAAGGTATTAAAAATTTCTTTTTTGCCCACTTATTAAGTTCCTGCATGTGCCATCTGTTTGAATCAATTTGCACTTCTAGCAAAGTGATACGGTTAAACAATCTAATTCTGTGGGTGATGGATTTCTTTCATTACTATCGTCGCAATAGCTTGAAGTGAATATCCACGTTGAGACAGCGCTTATATGTAGAAATGAATCTCTAACTGCTGGGACTCTATAATCAGAGAATAAATCTCAGAAGGAAATCAATCAACACATTAAGATGTCCAGATTTCATCATATAAAATGGAAAAACCTTTGAAATGCTCCCAAAACTCATTCTATGGGACAAATAATGAATCTCAAGCTACACTCCACTTTTTATATGCAAAGAAATGTCACACAAAAACTCAATAAATGAATGTGATATCAAAATTACAATTTACATTTGAGACATGCAGAATTCCATCCAGATAGGGCAACCAAATAGGTTGGCGCTCTAACAATGCTTCATCAGTTTGTTCCTGATTTTCATGTTGTCGGCTGAGTATCGATAACTGCAAATTCGATTACAGTGCGATGCATTTCGTGCAGCTGCGTTGTCATGATCACGCATAATGAAAATTTTGACACAAATCGAAGACAAGCACAGTTCATGAGGCAGAGAAATCAATCAACTCTTCATAGATGTCATCAACAATTATTAAGACAACAGCAAAATTATCAAGACAAGTTACGGATGAAGCAGAACCGAACCCCAAGACTGTCCAACCGAGCACTTCACTTTATCACCACTCCCTTTGCATAACCACAAGGCCTCCTTTATAATTCTTTCTCTGTAATTCCGCGCCTTGTCTAATATTCTGACAGACTTGAAATCCATGTGATGGTTGGTACCTGTCACATGATTGTCTATCTCGGATGATCCATCCAGATTCATTAAGGACCTTCGGTGCTCCTTTATTCTCTCGTCCACCATTCTCTCAGTCTCACCAATATGTCTCCAAATATCAATATAATCACCGTGATCGACACAGTAAACCACGCCCAAGTTCTTTGCTGGAACCGGTCTCTTTTTCACAATCGCACGTCTCAAAGTCTCTACAGGCCTGTAAACTGCCTTTAGTCCAATCTGAATCAGTTTACGGCAGATGGTTTCGTAGGGGCCTGGAACGCACGGAAGAACACAATGCGGTGGGGTCCGCTCTTCTCTCAATTCTCGTGAGCAATCTGCTAGGCGTCCTTTGTAAATATAAATCTGTATGTGTAGGTTTTCTATACACACCAAAAACAACAGCGTCCTCTCTCTTCTTGATAAAAATATCCAAATATGGCAAGCTTCCACTCTTCTCCATCTCCAAAGTAGAATTCATCGTCGGGAGGATCGAATTGAGAAAATCCACATACCGTATTTTTCCGTGTATAATGCGAAACCTTAACTCACGTAAAACTTAGATGAGATCTTTCGCGCAATAAGAAATATGCTTGTAGCGTCCAGTCATATTGAGCAACAGAAAACACATGGACACTTGCCTGATACAGTTAGCACCAGCGAACCTGACCATGTTACGTTAGCAACGAGCAGCAGATTAACACTACGGCTCCCTTTCAATCGTTACTTAGCGGACGTTGCAAGTCGGACTTAGCTGAAAAGGTTACCTATTTTACTGCTTGTCGTTTGAAGGAATATCGCTGTCTGAGAAGGGAATCGAATGTCTGCCGGAGCGGTGGGTCGGTCACAATTGATACCGGCAATTTAATTTCAGTGTAAATTATTACTACACATTTCACTCAGTTTTCATTCAATATTGCATGCTTTACTTTTTTTGCTTGCTATGTGTATCTGGTATTGTCTTTTCCTAGTTAAGTAACCAAAGCAGTCAGCACCTTGCCACTTAGAACTAAAGTGGGTGTGTCATCACGCAAATTTTACTTCATAAATTCGTCAATTGCATTTTAGTTTGTGTGTATTTCCTCTTATAGGTCAATTTTTCAGTTTTCTTTCTCTACATGAAATCTATGGGCATCGTGGCATCGTTATTGATTTTATTGTCATACTTTATTTACTATGGCTTGCAACTGGCTTCGAACTATTGGCTGGCCGATTGGAGCGAGGATTCATTGCGGCCAAATATTACTGTGAACAATGTCACATATATATTTGCCGATTACAACCGTGACAGAAGACTTTCGATTTATGGTGTTTTTGGTATTGGACAAGGTGAGTCAGCTGGGACTTCGTTCGAATCCTTATTATGAACATGAATCTGAGTGAAGTTTAGAATACGCAGTGGAAGTTTAGACTACTCCCAAAGATGAGGCATGCGACCACCTACCCGTCCTTAGAGAGCAAAGCCCATCTTTACCTGCTCGTGAAGAGGCCTGGGGGACTTCAGCGTTTCCGGGGGAGGAATACTTCTTCTCGTGTAGTGACTGGCGTTTCTCATCCTCCTTGCAGGTGGTATCAAACGCAACCCCGGTCCTACCCTCATTTACATATGAACCACGTCATGTGTAGGCAGTAGGATCAAGAAAAGACTCACCAGTGCAGCCGCATAAGCACTCATTGGTTCCACCTCATGTACTGACATTTCACTGTTACAATACACCTAACACTCAGTGTCACTGTCATGCGAGCAGATCAAAAAGCAAAGGCGACGGTCTCTTTTCTGACATGCATATCCACCAAATTCCAAACCCTCGTGCCACAACTTCATGGAACAACAAATTAGAGTTTCCAACTCATAGATATAGCAAGAAAGCACATTATATTGTTATGTGTCAGCTTCGCGTTCGTCTAGCAGTGGCGACTTAATATTTTTTATTGCTTCAGAGAATCGTCCAATTTTTCCATGATCACCTTGCTCACCATGGACGGGCCCGGTCCAGTTTCAACCTCCCGCATGATCGGGTAGCACGGGGTGGCCACAACGCATCGTTTTACAGTTTCGCCTTCATGCTCCTTCATCCTCCTTCAATTCAATAAAAATAAAGGATCACAGAACATTCCATCCTTTTACATCCAAAATAAAGGATTGTCCTTTACAAAGTAGGACGGTTGGCAACCTTACATAAAAAATAATTTTGCACAAAAAAAACAATTCCTCATTACTGACACGCATTATCCTCCAAAAAGCAACCACACATTCACCCATGAAGCTAACCGAAATCATCTAGTGTGCATGTAGATCTGCTATCATGCGATCAACGCATGGAACCTGATTCTCACAGACTCAAACGCACACCCATCCACCATGTTTCTGCACTGCATCAGTGACATTGCAGACCAATTGCATGGCCACAATCGACTATATCACATTCAATATTGATGTGTTTGAGCGGATCAAGATTCCACTATCGCTGTGTTATTTGCAATACACTTTTCTTCTAAAAACTTTTTCCATGCTTAAAACTAACTCCGTAGTTTTATTTAAATGCATTTTTTAGACGGAAAAGAAAAATTCATCATTTCTTTTAAGTTGAAATTTGAAATACATGATGAAAGCAATGTAGACTATCATGCCAATGTACGACATACTAATGCATTAATTTAATGTTTCATTATTGCATTCTTTAATTAATTAATGCATTGATTTGATTAAATAACTTCTAATTTACCAGACTTGGACTGATTACAAGACGAATTATAATGAGGTTAAATAAAAATATGATTAAAAACATTGATTATACCTAAATGGAGCAAAGAAGATATTCGAGACTTATGAAATATGAATGACTGAGTACTGAGCAATCAATAACTAGCTGTTAGAAGCTTGTTGCGAATAAAGTTACTTAAAAATAAGAAATTGTTGGGATATATAGTTAATTAATTGCAAATAGATTATGAAAAATTGAAATCAATGTATTTCAGGGGTGGGCCGATGTGACAAAATGTGAGAATATGTGACATTTTTTCATATCAAAATAAAATGTGACATAAAGTGTATTTTTCATTGTTGGTGTGACAAAATGTGACAAATTTACATAACCAGAAAATAATTTGACAGAAGTAATGTTTTTACGGTGGCATGACATAGTATAATGAGGTTTAAACTCACAGAGGAGCATCAACTTCGTCTGAGTGAAATAACAGCTTTATTCTTTGACTTTGATTTGTACTCGGAATATGTAAGATAGATATGTTTCTCTGTGCTCCCATTGGTGACTTGCACTTCCGCCAGGTAAATCGTGATGCTACTAGCTCGCTTGTTTAAAGCTGACTTTGAGCTTGATGGCCCACTTGCAACATTCATTCCATGTGGTCATGCGTTTTTCCATTCCATGTGGTCATGCGTTTTTCGATTGTCATTTCCAGATCGCAGTATTCCTTGCGAAGTTGTAGTTCCGATAATGCACGCAATCCAAGGAAAATAACAATTGTAACAAAACTCGGTGTGATATTTCTTCACTGAAAACAGAATTACGAGTGAAAGTGCTCTTTTTTTGTGCGAATTTTTATTGTCTGTGAATTCTTTTGTTGAATTTATTCCGAATGTGTGCTTATTGTTTACCATCAAAATGAATTCAAGACATTAAAAATAATCATAATTGCAATAAGACTACAACGTTGGAGTGTAATTTTTCACTTAAAACAAAAATAAAGGTGTTACAGTTTTACCCATGGTTTGTTTCGCTGTTGCCACAAATCTCGGGACAACTGTTAGATATCTTAAATGGCAATTTCTATGAAACTCCTTAAATGACAATAAGTAGTAATAATAAATTAAAGGTTTCTAGATCTTGTCCCGTTATAACGCCGCTTGATGTACATTCTTCGATAGGGCAGCAAAAATGGCAATTTCGATAACTGCCAATTTCCTGCACATCATCATGTGTCAAATTTTGTACATACGTTTCCATCAGCATGTCACGAAATGTGACATTTATGTCAATGGGCATGTGACAAAATGTGACAAAATGTGTCACAGATCCAAATGGGGCGGCCCACCCCAGGTATTTCAACTGTATGCTCGTTGAAATAGTAATAATGATGATGATATTGATCTTTTGTTAAAAGTAAGGAAAATCATAATTTGCTTTGAAGCACGCAATGTTACATTCAGGGTGTCTACAAATTCATAAAAAAGTTCTTAATCTCGAAAACCGATCTAAAATGTTCTAAATATCATCAAAAGTCCTAAATTGGCCTTTAGAATTTGATACCTTGGCATAGCATTTCGTAAATTTTGACAACAAGGAATGTGCTAGTGCCCGAGCTTTTAATCAAGATAATATCTATCTAATTTTCAAGTTGGTGAAGCGAATCAATTTTCAAATTGTTCACGCATTTGTAATTGTAATTGCAGCATTTTTATGGTAGTCGAAATTGTCATAAACTGTTGGAACTTGAATATGTATCAGAATAACACTTCAAAAAGACGAATACAGTCATGCTTTCATAAATTCGTTTTTTGTTTCTCATACATCTTCATTTCAACACCGAATGAAAATAGAAAATACTTTATTTTTAACTTAGCACTGAATTTTGCAACCAAATCTATTTCTCCTTCAATAAATGTTTTCCGCCGGTGCGGACTCAGGCGTGGAATAGAACAGACATTCCTGCGTGTCGCAGAAGGTGACAGAAATAGCTACTACGGGGCATCCACAATCAGGGGTTAAACCCAAAAATTCCAATAACCCTAGAAAACCCGGGAAGCCTTGAAACTTTTGAAGCCTTGGTCATGATCGCAGTAAAATTGAGTGAACTGTGAAAATTTTCATGGCATAGCAAATAGGCTTAGATGGGTAAGTAAGTAAACTGAAGAACATAGCACTAAATGTTTTCAACTAAATGAATTAAATTTCCGTTATTAAGTTATTGATAATGACTGAGCGCAAGCATTAAATTTGCTGTCGACAATTATTTTCCAGGATATTGTAATCTTCTCTCACAAGACTTCTACTGGATTTTGTCGCAATTTTGGTTCTTCTTCACTTGGTTGAATGTGTGCCCATTCGAATATCTACTTTCGATAGCATTGCTTTCGGATTAATCACGTCCTGTGTCAGCACTGAATTGTTCCTATCTAAATCAAACGATGATGGAAATTGGATGCTCATGTTCATATACGTGTATGTGTAGGCCTGATTCGAGAAACGGAAAAATGTTCTACCCAATTTATTGAAGTTACAGCTTAAATAATTGCCGGTATGTTAGTTTCCAATATAAGTTACATGAAATCGAGTCTGTCATAGCTGTGGAATATGCATCTTATTGAGTAAGCATAATTTAAATGTGAAAAGTCTAAAATTTGAAGTATATTAAAACAACAATTACGCTATGTTAAATGAAAATCTGTCGATGCCGTGGACTATCAAAGTGAATGCTTGTTAAGCTGGATATTTTGTATGGTTGTATCACTGACTAGGATAATAGATAGACTGCGCACGTGTCCATCTCACAGTGTCGGGAAAGTGAAGCCGCTTCGTGTTTCTAAATAAGGAAAGACATCAGCGGTCGATAATCAGTGGCGACAATGTAAGAACGCAAAACAGTCTCTACATCTAAGACTTTCATTGAAGAGATAGTCAAGTTGCATGCGATCAAATTTTTTGATTAATTTTTTTTGCCTATTTGCCTATTCGTCTATTTTGTCTATTTCCTATTTGCTATCAAAAATAAACATGATGACATGAACAATTAAGTGAAGATATCACTAACTCGCCTGACGAAGCAGCAGGTCTCTGACACGTCGGGAATTACATCAAAACTTGGGCAAATTGGTCTTTCATTTGATTCCGCTTTGATAATTAACAGAAAATTCACATTCGCAGTTATCAAGTGACTTTGTATCCAAGTTATTCACGTTATTTTGTAAAGGAATGAATTTAGTAAATATGAATAGATTTGTCACTCAGCTACAGGTTCTTAAGAAATGTCGGTTGCTTTTGATGCGGATGATGTCATTGTGAAGAGTTGAGTAAATACAATGTATATTGCAGTGATGATGACGGCACTCAAATGATCTCTTTAATCGAAAAAAGCGAACATAATTTCTTAAGGACTTGTTAGCGTTATGCAATACGCTTTCTCTATTTTGAAATTCGTTATTGTGAGACGACCCCGATTAGAGGATGGATCTTAAGTGTGATGAATGAATGAATTGGTCAGCAAATTGATAAAGCTCTGAGAGTTTGAGATTACATTTCATTTAATCATGGTGAAACATTGCCACTGGTAGGAGAGCGCCATTCGCGATCACCTCCATCAAATTATGCGTCTTCGGTCCTGCGCTCCCTTTGTCTTTCTGACGGTAAACAAATCTTCAAATCAAGAATTCTCACTTTTGTCGTCGGATACCTTGCAGACATGAAGTGAGTGAGTGAATTTGTTCTCAGAGGATCAATGCACATTCTTTTTCCTACCTTATCATGTTTGTCAAGATCACATAGAACATTTTTTTGGTGATATTCGTTTATCAGGCATATTATCGAATAATCCCACTGCTCTGAATCTCTTATACAGTTACAGAGCTCTTGTGAACAGTCGCCTTCGCTTGTCAGGTATTTCAGACTCGCGTAACTGTTTGGAGCAGTCTGAGAGAGACGCAGAAGATGAGCGAATGATAGAAGAACTTTTGCAATCATTATCGGAATCACAAGACATGAACTGCTCGCATTCAGAAGTTGACTATTTTAACTATGATAGCTTTAGTGATTTCGAAGATAATGTCTTGTTTTACATGACCGGCTGCGCCTCACGGACAGTGTCATCTGCAATCAAATGTCAAAAATGCAGAGAGAGCTTATTTTGTACTGATGAATTGTCTTCGCAATAATTACTTTTTAAAATAAAGCAAAGGGGAGGGAGGTTTGTTATTGCCCAGCAAATCAGTTGTTCAAGTCGTGAAATGCTGTCATTATTTCCTGAAAAAAGTTTTATGCAATTCGAAAAAGCCGCCAACACATTTCGAATTGGAACGTTTTATTATTGATATTGTAAAGAAATGTTCGAATCATTTTTTAGATTTGTTGGATCATGAGCTTGATTGTAGTCCACTTGATCCTTATGTTCCCGTGTTAATCAACTGATAGCGAAGAAATTTTGTACAGCTCGAACTTTGTTATTATTCGGATATTGTAACTCAAAGTACTGTCGGATATACTAGGGCTAAGAAAATTTATCTACCCGCTGATCTGTTTTTCAGAACTATTGACGCAATGCAGTTGAATTTAACAAGGTGTTGAATTGTTATAAAAGGATCAATACACATGAATTATTTAATCAATGTCAAAATACGAGTACAGCACTTAAATAATTCCATCATTCGGCTTTGTGTTGAAATACGTGTGTTAATGACAACATCGTTACTTAATTAGCTCATAACTGTTGGTGGAACTCGATGGGTAATAATCTCAGGAACGATCTGTTTTCTCTTCACGCGTGCTTACTATAAAATTTCTTGCATCTGTTTTGCGTTGTCGCCGTTTATTATCGACCGTTCAGCGGCCGTGGATTTCCCTGGCTTCATCTGGCGATGAGCGTGCGCAGTCTATTCATTATCCTAGTCAGTGGGTTGTATATATATATATATATATATTTAGACAAGTAACCTGGCAATTGATAAATTTATCAAATCTCAACAGATGTAACCACCACGAGACATGTTTCGGCCTGTTGGGCCTCATCAGTGGTGGGTAGGTTTGAACCAGCGACGTTGGAGCTAGGACGTGCAAGCATACCCTGTAACCACAAGGCCACCGGACCATCTGTTACTTGTCTTAGCATGTAATGAGTAGCGCCTGCCTGAAGCGCCTCAATCTCGGATGCGGTATTAAGTGATTGCAGAATGTAGTCCGCCCTCCACGTGCCTGTGTTAAAGCAGTGCCTTCCTGGCTAATTCACGCTCTCAACAGATGGTCCGGTGGCCTTGTGGTTAGAGGGTATGCTTGCACGTCCTCTAGCTCCAACGTCGCTGGTTCAAACCTACCCACGACTGATGAGGCCCAACAGGCCGAAACATGTCTCGTGGTGGTTACATGTGTTGATATTTGATAAATATATATCAGTGGCGTCGTGTGCTCCCAGACCACAGGCCTTCGCTCGGCATTGGAATACTATTTCTATACCAGACATTTTTTATGTTATAAAATTAATTTTCATAAAAAATGAATTTTTAATAACAATTTCCCGAACATTTTATTATGCCAAGTCAATGTGTACATGAGAAGTTAATTGCTCATGTCGCCTAACCGCCTTGCTCAAGGAGCTGAGATTACTATATCCCCTCTCTGTCCATACCACATTTTCTCGAGAAAAAAGGAGGAAGGGAAACAGTTTCTTGCGTTTCTCACGGCTGGTCAGCCACTCATGTGTTTGAATTTTGATGCATTAAAATGTCTTGTGTATCTCTTATTTCTTTCTCTGTGAGTACTTTCAATTTTTAAATCAGGTGTTGGCCTACCTTGCTTGACGACTGTCATATTTTTAGTATATTCCTTTCGGACGAAAATCGTGATTATGAGCTTATCTACAGTACTAAACATAGTGTCACATCAATCACGTAAAAACAAATCATGGAATTCTACAGAATCTGGGTGTTCGAGTCAGATGTATTACTCTGCATTCATTGGAGAACACTCATCATCTGATCGCAGTCTTATCTGAACGTCAGTCAGCTGCTATTGTTGACGTAGTGGCCTCTCCGACGAGAAACGAAGGACTGGAACCACAGAATTAGACAGGTCGTCTCTTCCTCCGTTTGACTAGAAAGGAAACATTGGAACATGTAACGTAAATGAAATGGCACAATCTGCTGACTAAATACCATAGCAATCGAACAATGAGCAGCCAGTTCAACATTAAACACGCCAAATTGTGCAAAGTTTCAGTGACTTATCAACCAGATCATACAGCAAAGAGACACAGACGATGTCAAGTTCTACAGAGAAGTTGGTGAACGTTTTTTCATGCGCCAGCTAACTTTTTTTGAAATGATCGGAGAGCCCAACATTATCGAGAAAACTTTTGCGCAATGATCTGAATTCTTCGAATCTGAAGGAGTCGTGGCGATCGGAGAATTTTGAAGGAATTCAGAGCAATCCGCAAGCGACGCACGACTATTTTTCCTATCTCTGTAAGGTATTAAAAATTTCTTTTTGCCCACTTATTATGTTCCTGCATGTGCCATCTCTTTGAATCAGTTTGCACTTCTAGCAAAGTGATACGATTAAACAATCTAATTCTGTGACTGGAACAATTGATTTGCGTTTCCCTTTCTATATTTAAGTACCGAGCCTCGATCAAGAATAACGGAGAATTTCATCGTAAAAATTGGAGAAGGCAAAGCATTATGTCTATCGGGAAAGTCAATACCGGCGCGGGCGCGTGCGCTTACTGCCTCACACGCACACAACTCTCGCTGTCTGAACATCAGTGCTCCGTCTGGACACACGACAAGCTTGTGTCTAATTGTTCGAAGAAAACAGCTGTGATTCAAGCACGTGCTGCAAAACTGTTAACTCTTGAGGTTGAGAGTCTGATTTTCACGAGAAGCTATTGAATTTAAATGAATGATGACACCTTTTATATTTGTAATTGTTGGAAAATTATTTTTGAGGATGCGCCGAAGGCCTCGCAGGTAGGGAGAAGACGCCACTGGATATAACATTATCCGGTTCATTTTTCTGTAGAAATTCATTAGCACGCTGTTGACTATTTAAGTGATTCATCAGTCATCTCATCTGCTACTATTCGAATCAGTGGATTCTCCTGGTGACTAAGGGTCCAACCCTCAAATCTGGGGAAGAGGAAACAATAAACGAGGAGTAAGTAAGAGCAAGAAGGTAACGTAGACGTTGTTACTTAGCCCATGCGCTCTACTAGCTATCCATATAGAATGGTGGCACACTTGCTTGATAATTATTGTAGGCTATAATAAGCCGACAAGGCAAAATATATAGAATGCTTAAACAAAAGGTTTTAAAAAATTGATTGCAAAAACAAATGATCGCATGCATGGAATTTTTTAAATTTGTATAATGTATGTCGAATGTCCATAATTACATATACTTAACAATGGATAACTCACTCACTCGATCAACGATGTATGTCGCCATATACCTTTTTTCCTATTCTCTTTATTGCCTTTATTAGCCTAAGTAGGCCTAAACACATTTTCGCCTCTTAATATCTATGAGAATTTTGCCCGACTTGACTAGAAGTTGACAAAAGCCCGACTCGCAGGGCCCTAGTATTTCTTCGAATGGACTCTCATCCTCTAGTAATCAAGTGATCAAGCCTAAAGACCGTTTTGTGGGTAAATTTTATATACTTGACTTTATAATACAAATTTCGTTTGAAGAAAGACTTTACTGAATTGATTTAGCTTATTTTTTAGATAAAAACTTAATTAACTAAACTAGCCAAATTTTCTTATTAGCTTGCACTAGGTGACATGCCACGCTGAATTGTGCGTAATTGCACAAGACCCTAAACATCCGTGGCTATGCGTGACATTGCTGCAACATTTGTCGGCAGTCCTGTTATATAGACTTTGCGTCTCATGTGTCTGTCTGTATCATAGGCTAAACAATTTGATAGGACCTCAATTTCATGCTCAGGGAAGACAGAACATGCTTAGCGGTTAATCCGTAGTTCAAGCGGCAACGCAGACAACCGTAGACAACGCGCAAACTATAAACGCATAAAAAATATAAAGTGCGGGCGCGTGCGCCACTCCAAAACACCAACAAGCTTCTATACGTTATGTTTTTAGACTCTAAAAATGTTTCAACTTTATTTCAACTGGCTTTAGATGCAGGCATTCAGCTACTAGGTGGAGTTGGCTGAACGGACAAGACCAACCTCCACCTCAGTGGCGAGATCAACAGACAACTTTCGTTATTGGAGCTTCAACAACCCAAATTTCAAAACAACCAATTTTTCAATCAGGAGTTGCATAAAAATTTGAAGTTCATCCTCGAAATTCTATTGCCAGAGAGGAACATCAAACATGTAACAAAATTTTTAATTGAATTATTTTTTAAAATTATTCTGCAACACAGTCCTAAAATTTCAGTATAGTGTTTAATGTACAAGCCTTCATCAAGTCTATGCTGTCAGGGAGGATCACAGGGAACATCAATCACGCTACTGAAGAATATATGTAGTTGAAAGTACCACATCACTTCAATTTTGAGAAAACACAGGGTAGAGTCCTGCGCGGTGCAGTCATCACCGCAAATCACCGCGGTGAGATGTGGTAGCTGCGCGAAATTATTGACTGCGGTGCGGTGAAATGTACGAAAATCGTCACCGCGCAGGACTCTAATAGAGGGCCTATCTGTGTATATTTGAAAAAATGACAAAAGTGATTAAGTGCGAATATGACTTGTATATTATAGATTTCATGATTTACCTGTTGTTGTGCGCAACACCAATGCACAACACATTCACGACGAAGCACATGTCCTACATATTGCTTGCTACCTCACACTTCACAGAAACACCTTTGCAACAGAGTAAGATTACAAAACCACAATTTCCCCTTATCATCCTCTCACGCTACACCGAAAACAAAAATGCATCATTTTCAACACAGAAAAGTGCGTACACGGCCACAAGCACACATTCACTCAACTTGACAATGTAAAAAATATCTGCATGCGGTGTATCTCATATATGCATAAGATATAGCAAAGAAATTTGCGGTATTCGAAAACACGTTTCATTGTAAATTTTCACCATACAATTTTGTCGATTTACTTTTTTTGTTGTAAATTTTCGGCTGAAGGTTTTTACAGCCGAAAATTCTCATCTATTTCAGATCGCTTGCTCATGCGTGCATGCAAGATGAATGTGATATGCAAATTGAAGCAAGTGGTGAACACTTATTGCACTGGACGAATATAGAAATAGATAACAGTCCTTTGCGCATGCACATGAATATGTTGTCAACTAAAATTATATAATTTTCCAAATCTTAGAGCTTGTTTAAACTAAGAAAAAGCTTCTCTATGAGATCACTGTGTAACCAGTGAGGGGGTTTTCAGATATGTCCAACGTTTATTAAGAAAACCGGCCCAATCCCAACCCATTTCCAGCACCAAGTCGACATATTGTACACTCAATTAAGATTTTGACTTCGACTCTTATAAAGCACTAAATGATTTTCTTTTCCGCAGCATTGATGCAGCTATTGGTATCATTCTTTTGGGCTTTGGCGCTGTTTCGCGCTGCTCGTTGCTTACATTCCGATATGCTGATGACGATTCTGCATTGTCCTACGGCATTCTTCGATACCACCCCTTTGGGTCGAATTATCAATCGCTTTTCGAAGGATATAGATACCGTTGATTCCGTATTGATTCCTCTATGTACCATGTTTATCATGAGCTTTTTCACAGTACTCACTACAGTAGTGGCACTACTGTTGCCGAACAAATATGTGCTGATCCCGTTGGTTCCTATTTTCATCATCTATGTTTTCATGCAGGTAAGTATGTCGCTTTCCTAATGTGATTCTCAGATTTATCTGACAAAATTAAATTACGATGAAAGGCGTCACTACGTATGTGCATCTCGAGTAACTAAGGCTTACGACTTATATCAGAGCGAGTGGTATTAGCGAGATATGGCAACCATTGGCTTCTCATGTCTCTGACCGATCTCTTCTTTCTTAGCTGATTAACTTACATGCATTTTGAATAATTTGTTTTTTACTGTAATTGCATCTGATATAAAATTATATTCTTTGTGTGTTATGACTTCAATGTCCGACATCGATCCATTCGTTTTCTGGCAGTCAACATGGTATGCATCGCAATATCGAAGCGTCTCCATAAAAGAAATAATGATGCTCTTGCTTTTTGAAAAACAGTTAGTGTGCTTCAGATAAAAATCAATTGCGAATCACTCCCAACTGGAAATATATCTTCATCGAAAAGTAAGAGCACTATGTTTTGGTGACGGAAGTGTAGATTGATGAAAATAATGGTCTCTTTGAGATTGTTTACATAAGTTTCTGAATGCAGTGATAAGAAAGATGTGTAACAGGCGGTATGATAGTTCAATTGCTTAATGGCTGCATTTAGGTGAAAAGGTATAGAAGATCTAGGATTCGAGTTCGTCCGCTGGTTGAGGTACATCTGCATCAGCCTCATAAGAGCTTCAAGTGCATAAGGAATGTTTCATCTCTGACTTGCTAGCATGGCTTCGTGGCTTAGGTGGAGCAGGGTAAATTTAAAAAAAAAACTTGATGCTCTGTAAATGCCATTTCAGCGCATATACCACATTCACTACAATTTACCTCTTCTAGGGTTGTAAACTTCTCGCTAAAATGCATGTACATTGATTGAATGCGACCAAGTCTTCTGATGCGTGTTCCGCTGACCGGACTGTATTCGTCTCTTATGACATTCGGCAGCAACTTTGTGTTCTGTATCCAAATGTATAGGTCTTCCATAGTGTCTTTGAACGCACATTTTATTTGTTTCGATTCATGTTTCAGTTACAAGTAGATCCACAAGCTCTTCGAATTAAGTTCTTTATACTCTTCGATCATGTGGCCCTCGAATGAAGATGTGGTGTAAATCCTTTGAGGTCCTGCAGTAAATGAATCAGATCATTAGGCCTGTTATATATCAGTCAAGTTGACAAATATCACTCATTTCATGACAGCACCACGAAAGTAATTTTGTTGAGCATCGTGAAACATAGAATTGAATGATCATGATAGGCTTTCTTGGATTGATTCTTAATTTTTCAAATTTACTTCTTTTCTGTTAAGTAAATCAATAGTAATTACTTCATGTTGTATGCGTTTCAGATGCATATAGATACCTTCATCAGGTCAGCATTCATTACGGTAGGTACTTATGGTCAGGTCCATGTGTTTTTCGTCGCCAAATATTCGAAATTCAGCTGCTTAAAATATCGAATTTCATAATGCTCTATCCATATGCTTTATGTCTTAATTCCGCAATAGGTAAACGTTGACAACAAAGGTCTGTCGTAGTTCATTGAATATCGAAAGAGAATGACAGCTATTAAATCAATACAAGACACCAACACCCTTGATTCCCCGACCGCACTCGCCTGACCTAGGAATCGAACCGAAGTCCGCGGTGGAGACGAGCTCGCACCTTCTTCATTAGGCCACGCTGACGGTTCAAAAGGAATGCGAGTGAAGGCAGAAGTCATCTCTAAGTGATATCGACAGCATATTGTCCTATTATTATTGACAGAACGCTAACAGCACATTCATATTGTAGCGAGACAGCATATCAGCATGTCATACGACTACGTCATAGTGTAGATAGATCTACACTGTGAAAGGCCCCGATATGAGTGATGAGGAGATCGCGGTTCTGATCGCAGAATTTGAAGTACGCAAATTGATTATCGACTGTGATCAACGAACGGTGGAGTCCAACAAGAAGAAGAACGATGCCTGGGCAGAAATAAAATCGAAGGTGGATGCAGTATCCGTACACCCGCGTTCTCTGCAACAACTCAAAGTCAAATTGAAAAACATAAAATCTTCTGCGAAATCGAAACACACAGAGAGGAAACGTTCTGCGAAAGGAACAGGAGGTGGACCGCCATCGAAGCGTTTTTTCCAACGTCCTATAGTATTCTCGACCAAAATTCGAGTTCGTTTCAATGATTTGTTGAACTCTTTCTCCGCATTAGAAATGGGATTCGACAAAGGAGTCATAAGCCAGTTTCGCAGTGGATAAGCTGAGTCTCCCAAAATATAACCATGGAAGGGTGAGGTTTCCATATGCTCCCAAACAGGACTTTGTCTCAAAATGAAAGCATCATGAGATGATCCTGGCCAATTAGCGTATACATTGGTAAAAAATCCCCTTGCATCACAGACCACTTGAACATTCAAAGAATGATAGAACTTTCGGTTTACATATTGTTGCTCAGCACTTCGTATTCGAATATGAGTTCGGTCAACCACGCCTATCACATTCGGAAAACCAGCTTTTGAATGAAACAATGTCTTGACGTCTATCAAGTCATTCCGCGAAGGCCATTTCACATACTCATCGAAGAGGTTGCTCAGACAGGCTCCTACGTTGGTCACCGACCGAAAAGCAGATGACTGACTTAGTCGCATGCCAAATCCTGCGTCGAGCTGAAATTCGCCGGTTGCATTGTAGCGGAGAGCAATCGCAAGTTGAATCTCACTGTCTAAGGCTTGACTACGCCGGGTCGGTCTTCGTAAGTCATCGTCAATTAATGCACAAATTTGCTTGAACGTCGTTTTGTTGAATCGAAATAATTTATAAAATAGAGTGTCACATAAGTCATATATTTTGAGTCTTTCAGTAGTTACTGTGGAATCCGCTTGATTAGAATACAAGTCAAAATAAGCTGCCACAATGAATGACACTGTAGCAGCGTGCTTATCCTGATCAAGATAGGATATGCATTTCCCTTATCGCGAACTTCAGTCTCCTTAGCTAGAGATAACCTATCGCCTTTCGAGAATTGGGTTATCCCCAGCTAAGCTCTGGATAACCTGTGGATAACGTTATCCTTAGCTCGAACTAAGCCTTATCTGTTTTCGAGAATTCAAGCACTGAAGCAATCGTCTTGAAAGCGAGCAGTGAAACACATGTCTATACAATGGATTATTCCCTCGAAACTTAGCAGGCCCGTCTACCAGGAGCTAGTCATCTTCTGAATTTTAGTAATTATTCTTCTATGCAGTTCTTGGTCGAAATCCCGCTGCGCATGCAGATGTGAACGTCACTTGTCATGTGTCTCTCATACTGCAAGCAGCAATTATCAGCTAATATGCGCCTTAAGAAATTTGTCATCAATTAATTAAAGGTGCAATGTGCGATCGGAAGAGATATTGGTAGAGATCGACGCCTATGTCTGCCTGTGAAATACATTAGCAAAAGATAGTGAACCAGCTCAATTTATTCAAATCATAAAGACACATATTTCCCAATGAGTGTTGTGTGAAACTCAAGCGAGCGTCAGTCATTACGATAATTAGTGCACCGAGCGCCCAATCTCTCTCATTTCTGATTGAATAATAACATGAGTGGTCAGCAGGTGTAAAGGTAAGGAATGCATTGATGGCACAGTAGGGTGCCGGATCGAGTGTGCGTGTTGACGTTCGGCTCTGTAAGCGCGAAGATAGACTGGAAAAAGAACACGAGTATGGCAATTCGGGACACCAGAGAGCCTTTGGCCGAGGGGAGACATGACAGGAGGGAGAATATATATAGGAGTAAAGGAAAGAGAGAGAGAGAGAGAAAACAGAAAAGAGGGTTGTGCTTTATGTTTCATGTCACTATGACATCTGTCAAGATTCTTCTAACTCAGCCGTCCTTGTCTTCTGCTATTTATGGCTAATCAAACCATTGATATAGAGAAAATCACTGAATCAAACAAACAGCATGATCGCCAGATTGCACCTGCAAATTGCATGATCCCTGGTTGGATTGACGTGGGTTCATACTCTATCAGATATCGTCACTCGATCAGTGATCCAATGAGATCATATATCAGCGCTTTTAGGTGGCCAGGACCAAAGGCAAATCTGTGCTGACATTTTTTTGAAGCGCTTCATTTTTTACCATACAAAATGAAACACGCATATACAAAAAAAGCCGGGAGCGTTCTAGCTTGTATTTGTATCTTCTCAAAAGGTAAAGTACTTTATATTCCTGAATCGTCAATTCATGTTTTTATTAGTAACTTTATCTTCAGTATCGTAATTATTTCTATTTCACTGCATTGTTCTTTTGATATTTCTGTCTGATCTGTGTAAACGTGTGTTTTCAATTGGTTTAGAATGTACGTGATCAGTTTCTCTGAAGATGATGTGCTGAGTGCATCGAAAGCGCTAAGAAACGAGTTCGTTTTTCATTTCTACTCCAACAGCAGAGAGATGGGATTTACTCCGAGAATAAATAACTTCAGCAATCCCTTATTTTCAACAATTAATCTTCAATGCTTACTTTTATACAAGTTAGGCACTTCGGAAATATACATTCATGCCCTTTGATTCTCTACTTTCAGCGTTTCTACGTTGCTTGTGCACGTCAGCTGAAGCGATTAGAATCTGTGACTAGGTCTCCGATATATTCACATTTTTCGGAATCACTACAAGGGGCAGCCACAATTCGTGCCTACGGATTGACCAATCGATTCATCAAACAATCAGAAAATTTAGTTGATGAAAACTTGAAAACTTATTACCCATTGGTTAGTTCGAATAGATGGCTTGCTGTGCGTCTGGAGATGATTGGAAATGCTATGGTTTTCTTGTCTGCAATATTTGCAGTTGTCGCTCGAAACGCTGGTGCTGAGGTAGCCGGACTAACTGGTCTGTCAGTCAGTTACTCCTTAGGGGTAAGTTTATAATGTGCTCATCCGTCTGGGATTATTTATCGGAGTTAGTTCTTCGATCTGTGATTTGTCATTTTTTAGATAATGTGGCCTTAATTTCACTAGCATTGTTGATTTTAAATACGAGTCAACAATTTATCATAATGACCAATATGATACTCATAATAAGATTATATGCGGCATGTCACTAGAGATACATTGCTGAGTGCCATGGTATGACAGTTCTGAAAAAAGTTCAGAATTATTCCAGGGCAACTTTCAATGGCATTAGAAACTTTAGCAGCTCTAGACGCAATATCCTTGCTATTGCTACTTTATCTCATAGTCGAATCTTTCATGAGTAAATTGTTTACTCATTTTCAAAAATTTGGAAAATGACTCAAATTTGATGAACTTTTCAATTTCGCTTCTTGAGGAATCCAAAATTCCTTGACTAATACAAAATAAATTTTTCACTATGAAACTGAAACAGGAGCCAGTACTGTAGATACACGTACGTGTTTGCTTTTTTGGTGAACTTGCATTTGCTCTATTCCAGATTCAATAATGCTTGCTTTGAGATCACACTGACCTCTAAAATTAATTGCAGTAATCACAATTAATTGATTAATTCATTAATGAGTTTAACAATTATGTTGACTCAAGTTCTAAATATTTCCTGGCATTCAATGTCCCCATTAGTCTTCCCAATTGGTGTTCCTACATTTTTTTTTGTGAAACAGAAAATGTTGTCGATGATTAGATATGTGGTGCTCTGTAAGTTCGAACGCAATTGACTACCGTTGTCCGTGTACTGTACACATGTCACTGTACGTAAATTGCAGACCTGAAACGATCGTGCATTTACAAGCATGCTATTATTGTCCATGATGTCATGTGCCTCAATTAAGGATTGCAAAACCGGAACATTTTCACAATACAAGTAGGTCTAATTCATCACTTCAGTAGTTGAAGTCTGTGTAGCCGGTAGTACCACAGAATTAGATTGTTTTACTCTTTCAGTTTACTAGAAGTGAAGACCAATTCAAAGTGATGGCATATGCTGGAACTTAGTAAGTGGGATTCCTAATATCTTACAGCAATAGAAAAAAAGTCGTGCGTCGCTTGCGGGTTGCTGTGAGTTCCAGCAAAGTGCTTCGATTGCTATGATTCCTTCAGATTCGAAGAATTCAGATAATTGTGTACAAGTTTTGTCCACAATGTTGGCGCTTTCGATCATTATTAAACAAAATAACAGGCGCACGAAAATAAGTTCACCTTATGATTTCACCATCGTCCATCGTCTTCTCAGCATTCCTCATTACATAGTGCACACACTGATGTGGCCAGACAGCAATGTGTGTTTTTTGGCGTGTGCGAAGTGATATTGCAGCACACACGCCACTCACTCACTGGCTCTGGTGTCCAAAACCGGCTGACAGCCATTTCCGTAACCGTTAGCCATTTCCAATAGTAAGCGATATACGAATTATCTATTCGAGAAGGAGCAAGTTGTCTTATTCTGTGATGCACCATTTCAATGTTAAATAAAGATGCGAAACTTCCATTCTAAAAACCGAAGCCGAACGCGCAGATGAATCTAATTCTGTGGGTAGTACATTAAAGTGAAGCTTGAAGCTTTTACGTCACTGCCCCTCTAGGAGCTTGGACATTGCTGACAAAGTCAGACTTAATTGTTGCGCTGTGATACTTTATTCTGGATGCTCTTTCTGCCGACTTCCAGTAACACCTACGGGCCTCGATCTTTAGACCAAAAGATCGCTAGACCAAGCACGTGATCTCTCTGCCACGGAGACCAAAAATCAAAATATTCAAACACTTCATTCTCTAAAACCAATCATACATCATATGCATTTTTCAAGCAAACGGGTCGCTCACCGCGTTCAGACAAGTAAAATGTGGTCACATGGGGTCTTATGATGATGGTTTGACGTCACTACCCCCCCATACTGGGGCTTGGACGGTGCTGACAAAGTCAGACTTTTATCTGGAGCGTTGAGATCTTTTAGTCCAGATGCCCTTCCTGACGACTTCCAATGACAAATTCGGGCTCAATCTCTGGACCGAAAGATCGCTAGGCCAAGCACTTTACCACTGTGCCACATGGGGTTTGAAATACAAGTAGTCACATACATCTAACTGTATGCAAATATTTCTTCAAAAGATGTTTTTGCAGTAAAATTTGAGGATTAAGAGTACACTCACAGTAACATTTTTCACTGAAAAGTAGAAATACATGAAATTACATGTGAATTGTAAATCATCGGCAGTTTCCTGTAGATGAATGAAAAAGCAAAGCACAATTCAAGATTTGTTCGAAATCGATTTCGAAAGTTTCTCGCTGAAGGAAGCACTCGCTCTCTCCCCACTAAAATTGGTGGGATTGTTCTTGGTTCGACGTGAGTATTTTCTATACACTGAATGCCAGTCAGACCATTTGGAGAGGTTTTCGATTTATCACTTAAGGGCTAGGTTTCATGCCCCAATCGTGCAGATCCTTTCTCCCGTTTTCTGTATTCTCATTTGTCTCTCGTCGTAGTTTGAAGTGATTTTCATGTTTAAATTACTGAATTATTACGACTTGAGTAACTCATGTAAGAAACAGCTTAGTTTAGGGCGTCAGGTATTATATTTTGTTTTGGCACACTATCAAACACAATTACACTTTGTACACCATTCTGTGTTTCGTTCATGAAAATTTTGCATTAGCCTTTCCTCACTCCAACAGGTAACACAGTCATTGAATTGGATGGTTCGAATGTGCAGTGAATTAGAGGGAAATATTGTTTCCGTGGAGAGAATTAAAGAATACACCGAGCTTGAGACAGAAGCAGACTGGATTGTTGAATCATCGCGTCCTCCAGCAGAATGGCCAAAGGGATCAGTGCGGTTTGAGGATTATTCATGCCGCTATCGTGAAGGACTTGACCTTGTTCTAAACGATGTGTCATTCGAAATAAATCCTGGAGAAAAAATTGGTGTGGTGGGACGAACTGGTGCCGGAAAATCTTCTTTGGTGACAGCTCTGTTCCGTATTGTTGAATCTACTGCTGGTCGCATTGTGGTGGACGATATTGACGTTTCTAAAATTGGCCTTCATGACTTGCGATCTCGGTTAACAACTATTCCTCAAGATCCGGCTCTCTTCAGTGGATCTATGCGCCTGAATCTAGATCCGGAAGGTACGGCAAGTGACCAAGATATCTGGAATGCTCTGGAGAACACCAATCTGAGCAGCTTTATCCGTGAAAGTGGTGCCGGACTTGAAATGGAAGTAATGGAAGGAGGGGAAAATTTCAGGTGAGGCAGATATCATGAGTTATGGGCATAACTATTCATCAGAAACAGTGATTCTACAATTTCAGCATTGGGCAACGGCAGCTTGTTTGCCTTGCTCGTGCCTTACTACGTCGGACTAAAATTCTCGTTCTGGATGAAGCAACGTCAGCTGTTGATCTCGATACTGATCTCTTGATTCAGAAAACAATCCGTCAAAAGTTCGGCGATGCTACAATCTTTACGATAGCTCATCGATTGCACACGATCATGGATTATGACAAGTGAGTTGATTCGACGCATTTAATTCCATTGAAAACAAAGAAAATGAATGAAATATGAATTCTTTGTCATTTTCCCTTCTGAAATGTTAGTTCGGCTAGCCTTTACATATAATGATGTGTATCTTGCTCTGTATCAGGGCATGGATCTTAAAGTACTGATTGTATTTATGCGCACTGGACTTTAATCTAGTTTCTTATGTGATTTTCCATTACGGCATTTGTTTAACTTTGTATTATTCCACTCCCGGATCTTCGCGTCTTTTTTTAGCATGCCATGCTGTAATATAATTATTTAATAGGCCTACTAAGTTGTCCTCACTATGTGGACTTACATGTAGTTCCCCATTGCTCGGTGTAAATGCATTAGTTATTGACGCTTTGTGTAATCTTTTTAATTCTAGGACTTGTATTTTTCTTTCATCAAGTTAAACTCATTAATTGGCTTCAGCAGGCTTTTTTCAGCAAGAATTTCATTTATCAATCTTTCTCTTCATTCGCTCTTGTATTTGCTTTGGCCTGACTTAACCTATCTTTCATGTTATATCTAAGTATTAAGGTAATAATTAAGCTATTACTGCTTTTAATGTTGTATTAGCGGCTAGTTTTGATCTGGTTCTAAGGTTATGGAGCTTGGTCAAAGATCATTAATCGCATGGAAAGACTGGAAAATCAGTTGAAGGGTCTGTTATCTAGTAACGCCAGCCTAAGCCTGACAGCCTTCGTCAATAGGTTACGGCCCGGTCTGTTGCCCTCAGGCTTTGCCAGCACATATTCCTAGATAATTATCTTGCTAGACAAGGGGTAACATATACCGGTAGTTTTGCTCGTAGTAACTAGGAACAAATATCCTTTCCTGTGCAGTATTAAAAAGAATGATCACTCACATGTGTGTTGCTGTCAACACGAGTGCTTATTCTCTTAGAAATTGTGATAGTACTTAGGTTGCTTGTGCTGTAGATCCATGCATAAGTCTTCCTTTTTTTCGTTTCGAATACCGCTTACTTTTTTCCATAGCTGTTGGCAAACTTTGCATACTTGATGTCAATTTTCCATTCACGAAATGCTAATCAAAGAAATCAAGGAATGCTTTGAAATTAAGATATCTCCATCAACTTTTCACAGTTGTTTGATGACAAATTTTGCATACTTGATGTCAGTGTGCAGGTATCTACAGGTACATGTCAAATCTAATATTTTCCAATATGTAAGTCGTATTTCTGTTGTATCTGACGCATAACGAAAGTCGATCTTTGCTGCAAGTCGCCAATCATAGCTTTTAAAGTTGCTCTATTTCAAGTTTTGCCGTTAATTGATTTTCGAAGCAACATGTCTCAGCGACGGATGCCTGATGTGGATCGCAATCGTCTGATAGACGCTTAGATTTGGTATCGATTCGGCAGATTTCCTTAATGTGAATCAACGATCCGCCTATCGATCATTTCAATTTAAGCAATTTAAGCAATCAGGTAAACGTGAGGCGTTGCAATCCAACTTTCATCTCTGGACGTCCAAAAATCGATTTCAAGCTATGATACGGCACGACAGCACGTCATTACACTACACAGACTTAGCCTGATCATTCTGAGAGATATGATTGAAAGTAATTTCCATGTTGTCACTCAGGCAAAATGCTATAAATGGTTCGCACGTATGGGCAGATGTCGTGAATTCGGAGATATTTTGAATACAATAGTAGATGTTTTTATTAACACATAACCATATTGTATTAATTGAAGTAAAATTGTTTCGCTATGTTGATCGTTGCTGTCATTGTCAGTTGTAGCCTTGCAAACACAAGTTTTTTTGTCGTAGATGTCTGCATCAGCAAAAAGACACACTCAACACATGCATTTTCAATAAATATCAAGTGTTTCAGTTTTCTTAAATGAATTTTGCTCTGATGCAGAATACATGTACATGCGCAGCGACCTACCAAAAAAATGGACCTGACTGCAGGGTTTTACCGTTAAAAGAATGGAAATGATAGATATTATCCTAAAGATGCTTCCTTGAAATTTGCGGTAGATGGAGAAATTATGAAATGTACGTTTAGCAAAATCGACGAATAGTTGATAACTTACCTTGTTTCCCTCGTTCAAATTACCTGGCTTATACACTATATTGGTATTGAAAATATGCGCAGAGGAGATAAAGTATATTTGTCAGCAAATCGTGTTGCTTTGTTAATTCTTTCAGAACTGAGCATTAGTTGAATAATGATTTATAGCTATTCTGTAATGGATGATGCTGAACGATCTGAGGTAGGCTTATAGAAGTAAAACATATCATGTCGCTAAATGAGAGCATGAAATGTTGACTCACAGGGTTAGATAGACCCTGCTTGCACATCAGAGGGTTACCTATAGATGAAATATCTAATTTACGACAGGGTTATGTCTTTTTGGGAAGACGATGTGTTTGTTTGATAAATCCGTTTGTCTTGTGTATCGGACCCGATGTATATCACAAAATGTCATCACAGCATAAGTGCTCGTATTTTTGTGAAATTTTATTTGACTTTTTTTTGCTATCTACGGACGTACGTACCAACATTCAATGATACCTGTAAATAGTAGTTCCCCTACTTGCTTATACTTCTTTCAGAATCTTGGTTATGAGTGAAGGAAAAGTCGAAGAATTCGCACCTCCAGATGAACTGTTGGCCGATTCAAATTCCGCCTTCTATTCAATGGCTAAAGACGGAGATTTAGTGGACATGGACTAGTTTTAAAAAGTATCCGTATTGTCTTGTCTTGCATTTCTTCCTTACAGATATAGGTTCATATCTGGCGCTTGATTAATTAAACAGATTGTTCTCAGCATGATGACTTCTTTTTTGGGTTTACATTGAATGATGAGCCGCTGAGTGTCAGTTTGACTTGATAGCAATTAAAACAGTTTAGTTTCTTGATTCATGCTTCCGATACCTCTGGTGTATCTCCCAACACACACACACACACACACACGTTTTCAAATTTGTCTAAAATCCGTAAAACTGAGTCAATCGTCAGAAACTTCCGATGCATAAAGTTGCGACTATTTTCTACCCATGATAGTTTCTAATTGCATACTGTACAAGAAAGCTTAAATGAAAGATGTGGACTGTTTTCACTAAGCCTAAAAATTTATGGGAATTCTGAGTTTGATTGGGAGAAAAGTTAAAAAATAGAAAGCTAATTTATGAAATTCATGAAAACAAGCTTTATACACTCCTAAGCAAAATAAATGTTGCATTAAGTTTGTTATATTTGTTATATTTTTCGTCCATTTATCAGGCAGATTCAGTAAACGAGAAATGTGAAAGGTTCTATGAATTGATGATGGATGCTGTTCAACATATTCCTAGAAAGTGCATCGTTCTCTCCTCTGATAATCTTTGGATGACCCCATTTTTAAAGGCACTGACGACCGCTGGGAAGCCTACAGAAAGAAACAATGGAACGTTTATAATCACCTAAAGACAAAAGTGAGAACAGAAGTTAAGAAAGCAAAAGATGTGTGTACCAAAGCTAGCCTAAGTAAAAATCGAAATATTTGGAGTTTAGTCAACGATATCAGCGGCCGAAAACGATCCCCGCGTCTTTGAACAGCCTCTTCAGGAGTGTATGAAAGTCTTCAGATTCTCTCCGATTCCTTTAAAGAAAATTTCAACTCTCTCCCAGACGAATCTCCTTTGAATCTCGATGATCAAAAAATGGAATTGTTCGATAACGTCAGAGAATGTATTTCATCACCTCTGTAGCATCAACGACAGAAAATCAAATGGAACTGATCCACTTCCCCCTAGTCTATTAAGAGAAAGCGCTTACTTGATTTGCGATGTCCGCCACATTTTTGAGAGTTCAGTCCACCGTCGAGTCTTTCCAGACTGTTTGAAAACTGCTTTAATTTGCCCTATTCCAAAGAGAACGAAACCAAGCCTTGCACATTACAGACCAACTCTCCTTCCTGCCCTAAGCAAGATAATAGAAAAAATTGTTTTGGGCACAATGAAAAATAGCTTACTGAATCTCTACGGCAGTGAGCAGCACGCCTTTCAACCCCTGGGCTCAACCTCGACACCTCTTGTAGGCCTACATACGCAGGATTTATGGACCAACCGTCGCCGTTCGCCTAACGAGCATCGATCTATCCAAGGCCTTCGATAAAATACACCATAGTAGACTAATCAACGATTTCTCGAAGCGTGGAATAAACCATGGGTTCATAATTTGGTTGCTATCGTATGTCACTGACAGACAACAACGGGCAAAGTCAAATGATTTACTTGGTCCCGTTTTACCCTGCAACATCTGGGCTGCCTCGGAAGTGTCCTGGCTCCATATCTGTTCGGCGCCTTTTTTGGATCCCTACAAGTCTCTTCAGAAAATGCAAACATAGTGAAATACGCAGATGACTTAAATTTGATTGAAAGAGTTTATCAGTCCCCCACGCCCTCCAATTTGTCAACTATTCAGTCTTGGGTGGACGAAAAGTGCATGGTCATCAACAAATCGAAAAGCAAG
>CAJQUW010009307.1:0-97459 GCA_907163375.1 Prostheceraeus crozeri
AAGTTTGAAATGTCACCGAATAGGCCATATTTTCAAATTTGTGAAGGCTGTGTAGGACAGAGTATTGAATGGATTTTGATGAAACTTTGCTTGAAGGTGAGTGAGGTAGTGTAGAGCTTAAGTTTGGCTCCATTGCGTTTTCCGCAAAGATGCGTAGAAGTTGTGGTTCGATGTGTGTTTGAAAGTTTGATATGTCGCTGAATAGGCCATATTTGCAAACTTGTGAAGGCTGTGTAGGACAGAGTATTGGATGGATTTTGATGAAACTTTACTTGAAGGTGAGTGAGGTAGTTTAGAGCTTAAGATTTGCTCTATTGCGTTTTCCGCAAAGATGCGCAGAAGTTGTGGTTCGATGTGTGTTTGAAAGTTTGAAATGTCGCTGAATAGGCCATATTTTCAAACTTGTGAAGGCTGTGTAGGACAGAGTATTGAATGGATTTTGATGAAACTTTGCTTGAAGGTGAGTGAGGTAGTGTAGAGCTTAAGTTTGGCTCCATTGCGTTTTCCGCAAAGATGCGCAGAAGTTGTGGCTCAATGTGTGTTCTAAGGATTGAATTTTTGTCGTTTTCGTCATATTGTGAAGGCTGTGTAGGACAGAGTATTGGATGGATTTTGATGAAACTTTACTTGAAGGTGAGTGAGGTAGTTTAGAGCTTAAGTTTGGCTCTATTGCGTTTTCCGCAAAGATGCGCAGAAGTTGTGGTTCGATGTGTGTTTGAAAGTTTGATATGTCGCTGAATAGGCCATATTTTCAAACTTGTGAAGGCTGTGTAGGACAGAGTATTGGATGGATTTTGATGAAACTTTACTTGAAGGTGAGTGAGGTAGTGTAGAGCTTAAGTTTGGCTCTATTGCGTTTTCCGCAAAGATGCGCAGAAGTTGTGGCTCGATGTGTGTTCTAAGGATTGAATTTTTGTCGTTTTCGTCATATTTTGAAGGCTGTGTAGGACAGAGTATTGGATGGATTTTGATGAAACTTTGCTTGAAGGTGAGTGAGGTAGTTTAGAGCTTAAGTTTTACTCTATTGCGTTTTCCGCAAAGATGCGCAGAAGTTGTGGGTCGATGTGTGTTTGAAAGTTTGAAATGTCGCTGAATAGGCCATATTTTCAAACTTGTGAAGGCTGTGTAGGACAGAGTATTGGATGGATTTTGATGAAACTTTACTTGAAGGTGAGTGAGGTAGTGTAGAGCTTAAGTTTGGCTCTATTGCGTTTTCCGCAAAGTTGTGTAGAAGTTTTGGCTCGATGTGTTCTTTTTTTCGTGATGTTATTTATTTTGTCTCTATAGTAAAAAAATCATTAACCCAATCCAGAGCAATATGCTGTTTATTCGAAGAAGATTGGCATTATGCTTGATAAAGTAGGCAATGTCACAAAAACATCTGAGCTTTAGATCTTCACCATGTTATTTTAGAACTATGAAATATGTCTGTATAAATACAGCTACTTGGGTCGTGGAACGTGGAAATTTGGCTACTTGTAATCAGACCGACGCTGTTGGACCCACTAAACTGAATTCAAAAATGAGAAAAATGCATTGGTTTCAGTAATGTGGACGGCAGAGTCAATCATACCCTCGAAGTTGAGTAGGATAATATTGTTTTGTTGAAATTTAAGGTGTGAACGATTTTTTAAAAAATGCGCACTTTAAATGAGAATCGCCCTGTAGCATACATTGCACATAATTCAATTTTTTATTTTCTGCATTCCGATTACTCTTCACTCTTGGATTACTAGCTTATTATTTTCATTTTAAATGTCAAACAGAACCAAGTAACTGCTGAAAGGAGATATAAAATTGTAAACCTATCGATTTCCACCAAAGTCAGATTGTGTATTTCACAAAAATTGCATGCATGGCATATTTGATCGGATATAAAAAGGCGGAAAGGGGAGCTCGGTACTAGCCGCTCTTGTGGGGTAGTCTCTATCTGAAAGCATTATTGAAGATAGTGAAAAAGTAGCTTCGATTTCAAACAGGACACATTTGGTTACTTGAACGCATTGCTTTTTTTAAAAAAAGCAGCATAGCCTACATGTCGGCCTATATAGCCCAGGTCTAAGTGGACATTTTAAGTTACAAGGCTATTAGAAACTGAATGTATCTGAAATTATTAAAGATGACATATTGATTAATTCGGCAGGTCAATGTCTTCACATTATTTTGCACATTGCTAAATATATTATCTTTACTGTTTCTTTATTGATGTGAAGATGCCTTGGTTTGACATAATTATGTTGATTTGGGAAGAACCAAATTTTTTTGGGTATTCAAAATCCATCCATCTGTTTTATATTAGCGATATATTTCGATCATCACACTGGTGATCATCTCGCTAATGTAAAACAAATTAATAGATTTTTATAATATCCAACAAAACTTGGTTCTTTCCATCTTAACATAAGTGTGTATTAATTTAGTGAATTATCTAAAAAAAGCCTGAATCCTTCGAAGAACGAGCACAGGACAACATATTTAAGAAAATACAGCGAAAACAATTCCGTCCCAAAAGAAAATATCAATCAGAATTTAATCAATTATTTTTAAATTTTACAATATGAAATATTTTGAATTGTATAGGACTAATTGTAGAATTGAAAATCACACATGCAAACCATGACTATCGCTTGTGACCCTAAATAAAAATTCCACTTTTTAAGTAAAAATGAGATCAACATGTGTGCAAAAATATGATGTTTTCACATAAATTTCGATTGATCATATAATTTCACAGGGATCTGTTTCAAGTCTCGTCCATATCTCTGAATGATTCACGAAGTCTCCCGACTTTCTGCATAATGTCAACACAGCACTCTGCTGTCACTGCAACCAACTAGTCCATTCATTTCTTTTTTGCCAGAGCCACTCCGAGTCCAACGATTCCACCAACTGCCAAAGCCGCAGTTGCACCGACAACCGCGAGTCCGATGAAGCCATCTGCAAGTTAAAAGAAAACCCATTGAGATTGACAAAAACATTTTGTAAAGATGGGAACTTTAGTATAAATAATGCTCAATATTCATACATTATACTCTCACACTTTTGTAACTGATTGATCGGGAATCAGAAAGCCTCTGATAAGATCTCATATAGGCATTGGTTCGTCAAATTTTCGATGCCTCCCCCTATTATCATTAAAGATGAACTTTCACAACTCACATTCACACAATTATGTAACGCTTCTGTCATATACCCTAACGAAGTAGAGCATAGTCCAATGACCGTCTGTGAACTAAGATAACGAGCCGAAGAAAAAAAACGATTCAAAAAAATTATTGCATCTAGCTCACAGAAACAAGCATGAAGATGTGCAACTTATGGTCTAATTGATGATATTCATTTCAAATATGATAAACAGAACTTTTGGTGGACCCAGAAGTAATACTACCTAAGATTATAACATTATGTTACAGTTGATTTCAAGAAAATCATCTACTGGAAAGTGGAACGAAACGTCACAATTAAAAATGAAAAGTTATGTGTGTGCTCAAGTTAAGAGATAGGTCTTGATTAAGCAATCTATCTGAATGATACCTAGACATTGAAAGGTAGATTTTTCAAGATCTAATGACAAGATTTGATTGAATAACTTTTCTGCCTTGTTGTCTTGTCATTAATGCGGAATACAGTATTATAGAGCTAGTAACTCAGATATATACAAGTTCAGAAGAGACATCTGAACTTCCAAAAGTAATAAAACTATTCAAATATTGCAATCAGAGCTCGGGTATATAGATTTGCTAGCATCTGAGCTGCTGACTCTACAGAAAGGTTTACTGTGTAGTGATAACGACAATGCAAAAACGTATGCGGTTCTTACAATGATTTAAGTAAAATACAATCATTATCTCGTGGAAATGAAAGATAGCTGATCAACATTACACTATACATTACACGGATTACAACGGATTATTGCATGGGAGCTCAAATTTCCTGACCAGAAATTTTCAAAGTAATGAATTTTCATTAGAGGTCAATTGAAAGAATGAAATAATTTAATTTACTTTGTTGTACTACATTGCGTAACCAAGTACACATGCAGATACTGAGATAACACAGAAAATGTGATTTTTACATTCACCAGACATTTCGAGGTGAAATAAAGATCCGGCTGAAAATTCTTACTCGTCGCTGAAAGTGATCATATCACTTTAAAATCCCAGATTTATACATGCTTATCGAATGGAAATATCCGAAATCATGAAAATCATACTAGATGCATAGTAAGTTTATAAGTTCGAAGTACCCTTATTTACTTGCGGTGCATATAGCATCATGATAACTAGAAAATGTAATTGGAAACACATTTGATTAGCATTCTTACGAAAGAAACAAAGTAATAGCTTCCATGGTAATAGCTTCCTTCCTTATAGAACTGTTTTATTGTGATTTATGGTCAAGGTTTTATTGTGATTTATGGTCAAGGTTTGGAACACTGTTAGAGTCACAGACCGTCACATAAAACAATTAATCCACATGAATAAGTTCTATGTAACACGAATTCTCAAACGCGGATTATCAGATTTTTGCAAGTACATGCGTACAGAAAGAAAGTTGGTAGGCCTACTTTATCTATGCGACAAAATGAAGAGATTGTAACTTGTGTATTATCAACCATTGCTTTAAGTAATTCTTAATGGTTGTGGACATGCGGTAGTTCCGATCTGACGTCATGTCTGTATATGATGCATTCTGTGAATTCAGAGTAAACATCAAACATTGGAATACGGTGCATATAATGCAAAACGACTTTGACACATACAGGTGGCGCGTAATCGGATGCAAACACATCCATACCTTCTCAACAAAATACATTTCTCACATTTTGAAAATGCATTTTTCACATAGAGCACCATTTTTCCGTATGATGCTTAAATAAACAAAGCGAAATAATTCAATTCAAAAAATGATGCGTGTACACAGACTGACGAACACAAATTCCTAATTATTTATTTCATCAAAGGTAGAAATGCTATGTAGATGAAACATTAAGCTTGCATGCATGACCTTAGCATTTTCAACATAGAAGCTGTATAGGAGAAGATATATGTCTACAATAGATTAATGCTCTTTACACTATGAAGTATGGAGCAAGCTTACTTAATAGATCCATGCATGTCATTAGGGAATGATTGAATGAGCATAAATCAGTGAATATCATTCTATAAAAATCGATGACATTTATTGGGTAAAATCTAAATACTATTATGAAATTATCCGAAGCGGGATTAAAGTATGTGTGAATAACCAATGAACTGATTGACTATCTTTCACATTTTATGTGGTTCACAAGCAGGAAATTATTCTCTACATGATCTAAGAATACGAATCTTTTCCTACGTTATTTTCAGAATTGACTTTTTCATACTGCTCACACATGAGCAACCCGAGAGTCGATGCGTAGAGGATCAAAATTCGCTCATGATGATGCTCCCGTCTTTCTTTTTTGTCCCTTCACATACATGCATTAATTTTTTTCATACAATGCCAAACAGTTATCAATAATTTATTACTAAGAATAATTTGTGCTGAAGTTTTTGGCACTGCTTTCACTTGAGCGCTAGTTTTAATAATAGATCATCTCAGAAATATTTTTAATATCCAATACCAATGGCGGGAGCAATTATCTAACAATATCAAGTTTTCTGACTGTATTTTCTGCATGTATTTCTTCAATGTTGGGGAAATCCATGATGTACCAAGAAATCATTTTCAGTTCAAAATAATCTGTCTTTTCTGACGATGATCATCGGAGATGGTATGGAAGCGCTCCCGAAAAGGCAGATTATTTAAATCTAAATATGATTTCTAGCTAACAGTCATTACTGTTCACCGCTAGCGATGGATAAGCATGATAATGATAATGGAACATGGTTGATATAACATCTTACCCTCCACTGCAGTGCTAATTTATCATCGTGTAAGAGATATTGTATAATATTTGTTTACCTATCTCATTACAGAAAACGTAAAACAGAAAAAAATACGTAAAAAAGCAAGATTCTTTCCAGATGTCACAGCAGACATTAACTTCATGCCATAAAGAGTAACGTGAGCTAAATTCCCATGAAAAAAAGCACCAAATTAGCACAGCAAATGACAAAAAGAGCACAATGGCGTTCCAAAAATAGAATCGGCGAAGCTGTTGCAAATATGTAGCTGGATGTAAAAATAGCTTAGTGCTGACTGCTGAGAAAACGAGGAAGTTCAGTTTGATAGAATGCTAAATGCGATTCACAATAGAATCCAATTTCACAGAAAATAATGAAAGTTATTTACATCAACACTTGAAATTTCGCAAATGTTTTTCCTAGTTCGCAAGGTGACATGTTAGAACGTGAACATTGCCACTGAATCAAAAATGTTTCGGCTAAAGTCAATAAATAATATTTGATAAAAAACAAAACCAAATGACTGATAATAAGAATAACTTATTAAACAATGCAACTCGTCTGCATTAGATAAGTTGTTGCAGAAGGCTGCTGCAGCATGCTTATAAAAAACACACAAGTAGTAAAAGACAATCGGCTAATGCGAACACCTAACCTCGTCTCGGAGCTACCCATATATTTTACACTCAATATGAGCATAAATTTGTTTATTTAAAACACCGTTTACTAAGAACACTTGCAGATAGAACATTCGCCCAGTGGGTTCAAGGCTCAGATTAGCCGGAAATATCACCTATTTTAATTCAAATTATTAGGTGGACCATAAATGCATGAGAAATCAACTAAATATCTGCCTGTTGGTTAGTTGATCCGAACAGAGAACTGAAAAGAACCTGCTTATCAAACCTTCATCGAAGAATAGTGTTATTATGACTGCCCGAGATGAAATACAATGACATGCGGTCGTTGTTGACAGAATAATAATTCAATTGTTCCTATTCCGCTTAACGCAAAGTTTCAACCGGCTAAGCAGCAATGCATTCAATAGGTCAATCATAAAAGAAGAAAGCTTTCAAACGTTTTTCTTGAAAGTTGCAGGCGAGGATGTACAGCGATTATTGTAAAGCAACTTATGCCATACCATGCATCTGTCAACTGTTGGAATTTGAAATGCATTATTATTTGTAGGCAATATTCTTTTGCTGTTCTTTGATAGTGAAGCTGGTGTATGTCAAAAAACCAAATGCCAAAATATATTCGTTTGGCAATTCTATTGACATGGTTTTCATACATTGTTTATTTTGAAAACTATGAATTTCATTAATCAATAAGCACTCAACGAATAATGAAATCTCACTATAAAATTAATGAATACTCGTTCACCAATGTTGTCTCAAACATTCATAACTAAGCTATTCTTTGATGAAGATGTTTATCATCCAACGCGATGAGCGGGTGTCTATATGGGTCAACCCTCCAAAAACCTCCGACAGACAATTGGTTCCCTTTTCAGACACACACACATGTTCCACTCCAACCAACAACGAGTATTAAAATCGGTGACCTTTCTATTTAATTTTGACTTCATCAGGCATCGAGTTTTTTTTAATTTCTTGTCGGGCTTTCAAATTTAACATGTTTTATTCGTAACTATTCTTCAAGGGCTCGATTAAAATCTGAGAACGCTTTCTGATTAAGATAATAACTTATTGTAATGATGACTGTCCAAAGAAATCATGACAGCAGATTCTCAAAATCTTTTATAATATTCCTTTAACGCTTACCTTTTAATGAGCACATACATAATCCGCACTATAAAAGTTACATTTGAAAGCTGTGTCAGCCAGGGGTTTAAAATTTGATGTCATAAACTCCCATCACAAAGAATTTTAATTCGAAAATCTGAGAAACACTCAATGTATCTAGAATATATTCTACAAAAAAAACAATCTGCGAAAATGGATGTAGCATGAAAAATTAATTAATAGAGAACATCGGAAAAGGAAACTGCAACCTTTTTCAATTTTATTCAGCTCTTACGACAAACATATCCACTGCTATGTTGATCTTTCTGTCAAACTTTGAATGTCGAGCGTTAAGCATCTTCAGTCCAAAGCGCTTCCTGGCGATTACCAACGGTGAAGAGAATGGATGAATTGGCGTTTATTCAAAACATCAAAGTGCAAGTCTCCTTCTCCGATGAGAATCGAAGAGGTGCACAATGTGCACACAAAAGATACATGAGAAAAAAATACATCAACACTAAACAAGTAAAGACTGGACAAGCAGTGTAACTGACCAATAACCACGTGATGGAGGTGATTTGAAATCAATTTTTCACAATAATTAGGATAATATACAAGAAAACTTTCGGTCAATCAAAGGCGAAAAATAATACTATTTGTGCATCACAACATGCGAAAACAGGCCCTAACTCCTTTTTACCAGCATTTATGATCTTTGTGAAAAACTAATTCCTTGGAAGAATTTAGATGCATTCAATCATCGCAATGCTAAAAAGTCGCTTGAATTTTAGATTAGTAGTTCAGTACTCAGTGTAGGTCGACACATCGGTATAAACTGTTGCAAAGAGCTGGAAATAGGCCCGGCCAGTGTTCGGGTCGACTAACTTTTGTACGAACAGGGCGAAGTAGGCCTATCTCATGTACTATATTCTTCACAATTTCATATTCTACATCGCCTGCATCTAAACACACATACACACACCTCTTATTATTTTCGTGATAATTTCGGTGCAAGAGTTAGCTGCTAAATCTTTTTATGAGCCGAATGGCGTCAGCATATTTAGCGGAAATTCCATTTACTGGAAGGTCTCTTCCATGGTCCATCATGTTGACACATATACATAATGCAGCTTCCATTTTACAGAATAGTTGTCAAAGGTAAAGGACAATGGCCCCCTCTTTGAAAATGCTCACACATTTGATCTGGTCTGCAAACATGTTATGCTGGACAATGTAAGCACTCATTGACTCTACGAAATGAGCATTGTCCAATTTGAAGCTATTTCCTCTACTTCCAAATTTTAAAATTATGATTTAGAATATACCATTCTGTTATTATTTTTATGTGTTATGATTATTGTGGTTTTAGCTTAATCTATATTAAGTCTCAAGATTCACAAAACTATTTAATTTGAGAATTGATTTAGATAGTGCTGATTAATAGATATCAATCAGATCAATATTTGTTTTGAAAAATGAGATATATGGATCCTGAAAAATATCTTGTGATAGTATTTCACTCAAATTATCGGAATTACTGCTAGATGCGTTAAGAAATATTTGATATTAATCTGAATCATTGATAATGACTAATCATGTAATTTCTAATTGTCTCAATTACCAATCAAACATTCGCCTGCTATGTCATTTGCTCACCGGGCAGCTGGAATCTAGCAATTATCATTGCTTAGTCAAATGCTAGGTTGACATAAAAGTTAATACTTCTTGCTGATGCTTGATGAACAAGATATAGATGCATTAGATTTTAATAAATTGCAGGGCTAATAAAAGCGTGTTTGTATCAAGTGAAATCACGTGACTTGTCAAGCTAGACCTATAGATATGAAAGTCGAGGTTCGCAAAATTCGAGAAAGAATTCATTGTCGACATGACTAAGAAAAATTATAAAATTACGAAAGTAGTAACTTATTTATTCTGGCAACACCTACGGAGAAGTAAGTATGATTGATAAATGATAACAATCTCAAAAAAATCTGATTGTTAAAATTTCACTGATATCTTTAGAAGAATTTCACTTTACTATAGTTCCTGAAAAATCTTTTTGAATGAAATTACCTAGGTTTATGCAGATTAAGGATCTCTAGGAAGTCACTATACAAGATTGACCGATTGGATCGGACTTTCTGTAATCGAAAGTCCTTTTGGGCCGTTATGCCAGGGCTATGTCTATGAATACTATGATGGGTGCAATAATTCCATAATGACTCCATAGGGATAACCTTGGAATATTTTAAAGCTGCATGAAATTAAAACAACAACATTATCTTGATTCCAATGATTAATTCCAAGTAAAGAAAAATTATGATAAATCAAAAAATGGGAGCACCATTCCAATACCTTTATCTCTGCGTTTTTTTATTATGTTGATAAGATGGCGTGCTTGTTGGTTGGCTGGTTCGATGTCGAGGACGGCATTCGCAAAGCGGAGTGCGTGATCAAATTCCTACAACAACAAAAACAATTGATGCAAATGTCATCTTCGTTTGTTGATGGCTCATTACTCACGCCACGTTTCAAGTGAGCAATTGCGGTGTAGTAGAGATAATCGCGTTTTGCAATGTCATTGTCAGTCTTGTGGAATGTGTCTGCAAAGAATTATATAAAACAATAGCAGAAATACACAAACAGAACAAATACATGCAAGTACACATGCAGAAATTAAGAAGTAAAATTGTCAATAAGTTAACAGCAACATAACGAACATGACTCTTCACCATCGCTCTCAGGAATGGAATGATTGACTTCGTATTTTTGATGATTGACGATTACTTTTTTACTACAAGCAACTCATAGTAACGATGATCACTCGCTTATCCTAAAAATCATTGCTCAAGACTGGATATGAGATTGGCAGTCCATAAAAACAGCAAACAATTTTCCATCTATGAAACTAAACCAGAAACGATGTCCTCTAGGCCTCGAGACAATTTGGATGGACTCATTTGATGAAACTCACATACTTTCAATAAGGACACTGCCGCCAATACACGCTGAGAGATGACGAACATCCATAGAGAAATTGATGTCAAAGGTCATATAGATAATTGAACCAATTTCAAATAAATCGTCATCTAAATTCCTCTAATTTGATAGGACGAGGAGCCATCGAGTCAAAGTTAATGAAATTGGAAAGAAACCACTTCGTTCGGCTCGAAGCAAACATATAGGCCCCTATTGTCCCACTGATTTCAGGGGATAAATGTTCAGAATCTATGAATATCAAAAGCATGTATTCACCTGGCTGCCTTGGCCGAAGGCCATTTTGACTACAAAGCTTTGATGCGTGGTGATTTGACATTGATATCCATGAAATCAGTGGAACAAAACATATTTATATCACCATTTCATAGCCATTTATTGACGGTTTTGTAAATATTTGCATGTGATTCTAGCTTAGTGGATAAATAAAAATCTACTAGTAGATTAAGCACCCAGAATCTTCTATAGATTATCGACTTATCTCTAGAGAAGTGTGGCCACATCGATTAGGAGCAGCACGATGCAACATGTTGCTGGTAATGGGAATACAGAAGATTACTGTACATTAAACCAAAAGAGCCTATTTTTTAAGTGTCGGTGTTGAAAATGAAAACTCTCCATATCACAGCCACAGGTCGCACAGACAATTGGTGGCTTCTAGCATGAGGCTGTAGAGAACTTTTGTCATTTGAATGATGTGCTTGGGAGATCTGGAGACTGTGATGGGTGGTAGCTGTCCGCATAAGACGTGCCTGAAAGAATTTCCAAGGTCTGTTGCCAGTCCTGACGAATAACAGGATTTCTCTCCAACGGTGGGCACAGTTAATCGGCTCCGTACGATCAATCGCGCGATTTTTGAATGACCAGGAATCGTGCGATTTTTTTGCATTGTGACTTCTTAATGAAATTTGCTTGATGAGGTAAAAACAATGTTTCTATTCACTCTTTCAACGTTTGAATTAATTGCAATGCGCGTTTACTCGTACCTGAGATCACGTATAGATAGACACAGTTGGAGTGTGGAATCTCTATGGGAGTACCCCACAGGAATGCATTTTCTTATATAATATCACTAAACATGATCGTTTTGGCCAGGTACACGATTCACCATACATCTTGTTGTCAAGGCAGTCAAGCATAGCAGGTCTCTGTGATATTAAGCTCCGTATTGAAATCATATAAATACACGTACATTGACAACAATGCATATTAATGCATGACTTATGTTTAACATGCACACTATGAACAATTGCACTTGCAGATTTGCTAATTACAAGGATTGTAGAGTGTCAGTTCGTCTGGACATAGAATAGTAAGATATCCTCAGACTTGGACTATTTAGGCACAAAAATTCCTTGGCTGCCGTAGACGCTGCGTATATATATATATATATATATATGAAACATGTATTGCAGAAAAGCAAATCGCAATCAATTTTAGATAACTTAAGGTAATATTTTTCAAATGATCGATAAATTGATTTCACTTCGGAACTAGAAAACTTAAAAGCGATTTTAGAAAACCATTTCACAGCAAAAATATTTATACCGACTCTATTTATATATTTATATCGACTCTGAGAAATACGAACAGAAGATTGACAATATTGTTAGTGACACGTCTAAATTCGTTAAGATCAACACAGATTCTACTGCACATAAAAAAAGCAGATAAATTCAATTGTGAAACGTCATGCGTTCGCTGCGAAGCTGTGCAACTTGAACAAGTGTATTGGTTATTATCGTCCCGGTCATATTTACGGTCTACCAAAAACCCATAAAGATCTTAACGATCCACCGCTTCGACCTATCATATCTCTGTGTGGAACAGTGACTCATGATTTAGCAAAAGCACTTGTTACCGATCTAAAAGTTTATTTACCATCAAAATACATTTGCAAATCGTCTTTCGAAATTGTCGGACAACTGAAGGAGCTTGCACTCCCCGAAAATGGCGAGGTTACTTTGAGTTCAATCGATGTTGAAAGTTTATTCACTAACGTCCCAGTCGAGGAGACAACGGAAATCATTTTGGATTGCGTTTATGGTCATTCGCATAAACCTCCTATTGCTTTACCAAGAAATGTGCTACGTGAATTGCTATTGTTATGTACGACCGCAACGCCTTTCAAATGGAAAGACCAACTCTATAAACAAATTGATGGTGTTTCGATGGGTAGCCCGCTCGACAAGGCGACTCTTAGTTTTGTAACTTTATCCTTATTCTTTAGATTTCTTTATAGTTTTAGCAGATATCCTTCTATTAACTTTGGTAGTGTATCATTAGCTATCTTTGTATATATTTCAGGACATTGATTTTTCAAGTACCTAATATGTAGTTTGAAATTTGTTTCCTACTTAAATGTATTATGTCCTAATTATTTCACTCCCTGATGATGGATAGTGTAAATATCCGAAGCGCCGGTATAAATATTTTTGCTGTGAAATGGTTTTCTAAAATCGCTTTTAAGTTTTCTAGTTCCGAAGTGAAATCAATTTATCGATCATTTGAAAAATATTACCTTAAGTTATCTAAAATTGATTGCGATTTGCTTTTCTGCAATACATGTTTCAAAAATAATTTGCTGCCTAAATTTACGAATATATATATATATAATATATATTTCAAAGAAAAAAAACAATCTTGTGATAATTTGCTTTTATCCAAATGCGTTTCAGAGCGTTACAGTCTCCTTTGTCAATGGATTGATGTAAAACAAGGTAAAATCATTTTTATATGAGATGAAATGAAATGAACACTGTTAAAATGGCGTCAGATGGCAATGTACAGATGAAACAGAAAAAGGACAGACATGAAATGACGTAGTTTGAATCCAATGACATAGCTATAGATTTAGCAGAAGTGGAAAGGAACCGTCTCTATTGTTCAGCAAATTATTATTGTTTTTAATCAGAATCGATTCGAGAATCTTGTGATTGTTGGTGCACGCAATGACTTTAAAATTCTTTCTCTCTAGCGCGTGTGGATGAACTGATATTTCAGTGGGTACTGGGTACCCCTTCATGTGCTCTGAGATCCGAGTAATAAAATGTCTAGAAGTCTCCCCGATATAGACATATTCACATTGTCCACAGGTGTACGAATACGTACATTTTGATTTCAAGTCGGAGGGAATAATATCTTTATTTCTAAAGAACATGCTGGTCTTCAACGTTTGAAAGACCGCTCTGATTTTTACATTGCTTGGTAACAATTTGTTTAGCTCATGTATTCTGCTTTTCAGAACAGGCGCTTTCTCACGGATAAAAGGAAATTGCCAATTGATGATTTTCAAATTTTCAGGTTTAGCCTCTTTTTCAACTCCAAACTGATTGTCAACTTTCGCTTTAACTTTGTCTATGGTATGTTCATCATACCCATTATCAATAAAAATTGTCTTGATTTTCAAGCAAGAATTTTGATAAATCTCAGAATTTGACGAAATGCGCCTAGCACGATAAAACAGGGAACGCATAGCAGCCAATTTGTACTGTATTGGAGCGTGAGAACAACTAGGAGTATAAACCTCAGTATTTGTCCCCTTTTGATACCATGAAGTAACAAACTGACTATCTTCACGTTTAATCATGATATCAAGGAAACAAATACCTCTGTCTTTCTCATCTTCCATGGTAAATTTGATGTCATTATCCAACGTGTTTATAAATTTAAAGAACTCTTTGGCATCAGCAGGAGTCTTGAATATAGCGAAACAATCGTCAACATATCTTTTATAAAAGACAAACTTGTTTCCAGAAAACTTTCCAAATTTGGATTCTACAAAACTCATGGCAAAAGATGCCATGGTAGGGCCTAAATTTGAACCCATAGACATGCCGTCAATTTGTCTGTAAAGTTGGTTATTAAAAGAAAACATTACATCTTAGCAAGCTAAGTTAAGCAGCTCCCGCATTGTGCGCTTGAAGACTGGAAGCTCATTTTCAGCTATGTTCGAGATGATGTAATCAATAGTACGGTCGACAGGAATGCAGGTGAACAGAGCAGAGACATCATAACTGCACATGTAAACATTATTTTTAGGTTCAACTTCGACGTTCTTTAAGCAATCCAAAAATTCAAAACTGTCCTTGACGTTATAAGTTTTTGGTATGTGCTTCTTTAAAACAGAGTCAAGCCAAGAGGCAATGTTGGAGAGATAAGAGTTTTCATACTGAGAATTGGACGATAAGGAGGATTCTTAGAATCTTTATGGACTTTAGGAAGACCATACAATCTTGCTGGTTGGGAACCTTTGGCTTTGATAGCCTGAAAAATGGCATCGGAGATACAACCATCTTTTTTGAGCTTATTCAACTTCCGATTAAGCTTATCTTCTTCAACAATGTGGGGATTTTTCTTCGCTCTCTTATCAGGAACATATTGTTTGAACCGTTTACTATCTGAGAGCAATGATAGCATTTTTCTCAGATACGTGTCTTTAGAATCGATGACAATGCCATTGCCTTTATCAAATTTGGAGATGTATAAATTTTCACGACCAGCAAGATCACGTAAGCACTTCATTTTGCGAGAAGTACTTTTGGGAACTTTACATTTGGAAAAGTATGATTTAAAGGAACTTCTCATTTTATGAAGAATGTCTTCAGACATATCCGTGTTGCGCTTAATTAAATGAGCTACATGCTCAGCCTCAGCCTTTTCTTTTTGAAGAAAAAACTTTTCTCTCGGCCAACACATGGAAAAGCCCAAGCGAAGGCACTCAACTTCAAGATCAGTCAGATCATAATCACTTAGATTGATGATACCTCTACTCGAAACTTTGACAGTTGAAACTTGACTACGAGTCAAAGCTTTGATTTTCTTTTCTTGGACTTTAGAAATCATCTTACGAATCTTTTCAGTCTCAAATTTAACTATAGGGGAAGCGTACTTCCTTTCCACTTCGTTGAGCGAGTCAACAAATGAATGAAGCGTTTGAAAATGAATGAAATGAATGAATGGTTGAAATGAATGCGTTTGGATAAAAGCAAATTATCACAAGATTGCTTTTTTTCTTTGAAATGAATATGTGGCCATATCATGGATATATATATATATATATATATATACATTTATATATAAACTAAATAAGACAAATCAAAATGCTTGAATTATATCCAAAATGATCCTCAAAGAAAACACAGTATAAAATAAAATCCCCGACCGGTTTCACTTCATTCTCAGAAGCTTGTCAAGGGAATGATTTATTAATTAAATATATGTATACATAAAATTCAAACTGAAATAGCATTCAGCGCAGGTTCCAGCAACTCAATGATACGGCGTTCCATAGCTTCCCTATCAACCTTGGTTTTCGATGGTGACATCTGATAGAGAGGAGCAGCCTCAAATTTCTTTGATAATGAACTCCCACAAGAAGCTATGTGCTTGCTCATGCCTAAGATCCTGTACTCTGGACGAAACATTTGCTGCTTATGAAACAGTTGCTGGAACCTGCGCTGAATGCTATTTCAGTTTGAATTTTATGTATACATAGATTTAATTAATAAATCATTCCCTTGACAAGCTTCTGAGAATAAAGTGAATCCGGTCGGGGATTTTATTTGATACTGTGTTTTCTTTGGGGATCATTTTGGATATATATATATATATATATATATAATATGTAAAATGCAAAACGCCGACAAACTCCTCCTAAACCCTTGAAACTTTACGCCAATATGATACTACCATTTAATAGAACAAAAAATTTTTAGTTAAAACCGCCCGGTCTCATTTCCCAAAGTATCATAATTACAGAGAAAAGTAGACTTTTGTGTAAATTTTTACCGAAAAAATATTAATTACACAAGTAACTACATTAAATTTACAAATGAACTCCTCATTTGCTTTCAAAAATTGGCTCGCTAGACATGCGTCTCATTGCTTCTAATGTTTCACGACGGATTCAGCAACAGCCAATGAGAACGCGATCTAAATAGTAAGACAGCCAATCAGTGTAGGCGAATACGATGGTACATGTATAGGAATTTCCTCAAATTATGTTATTCATTTAAATTCTGTCCTAAAGGTGAGTTGGTAAACTTGGTATGCAACAATGTAACTAGCACTGTCTTAATTTAACATACTTATGCATATAAATCCTGGACGAAGTCCGGGGCCTTACTAGTATATATATATATATATATATATATATATATATATATATATATATATATATATATATATATATATATATGTAAATAATACTACAAAAGAAAAAACAACTTTTATCAGCTGCTTTTGGCAGCTGATAAAAGTTGTTTTTTCTTTTGTAGTATTATTTACATATTTTATAGCAATTGTATTTTACTTTTTACCTATATATATATATATAATATATTTAGACAAGTAACCTGGCAATTGATAAATTTATCAAATCTCAACAGATGTAACCAACCTACCCACGACTGATGAGGCCCAACAGGCCGAAACATGTCTCGTGGTGGTTACATCTGTTGAGATTTGATAAATATATAATATATATATATATATATAATTAGAGTGCAAGTTAGATCAAAGATTTATTGCCATTACTCCAAGTTTCACGATAACAAAATGGTCATCGATCATCAGATGTCAATAAATGAATGGACAGATACTTAGGTAGCTAAATCATGGTTTACTTGATTAGAAAACAGCGAACTATGATGTTGGGGGTCTGAAACTAGACAACAGATATTTTCTGCGGTGTCTACACTTAGATATCATTTCACTTTTTTTATTTATAAGAATGTCTGACTTTGATGTTATGATGTAGAATTTTTCTGTTAAGCACAGATTGCAGAAATGACTGCCACAAAAATACGGTTTGGTCTGTTGCACGATACTCCATTTAATGCTGTATGGTGATCTTTGATTTTTGAGGGACCAGATGTACGTTGACAATGAGGTTTCGTTCTTATACCGGACGTTGTTGAATGACTTTTTGTGGTTGTTATACCTTGCTTTGAATTCACCTTCACACATACCACAATATACCTTTGAGTCACTTGTACAAATATACATATATATTTGAAGCTAGTTTGGGTCATCCCGAGCCGTTGTGCCCTTGTGGGGTGAAACGCAGTGTCTAAGGTGACAAAGAATTTTTGTGCCTAGATTGTTTAAGTCTGAGGAAATCTGTCTATTAAATTTGCTGGTGTTTTACAAACGCTACAAGTCTAATAGTTTGATTTAAATGACGCATAATTATGTTTATTTCAAGACTGATAGAAGAAACGGCAAATACATGCACTCCTACAGATATGTTTGATACAATAATAATTGATAAAGACCAAAACTTAGAAATAAAAGCATCGATAATAGACTTCACAGTGCATGTACATGATATGTTTGCCGTACTTCTATGATCAAGACTTTTCATGCCTTGTTTGCGACTTTTTATGTGTTTGTTTTTATGTGTTATGTGATTTATTATGTTGTTTTCCCAAGCATTTACAAATAGAGTATCGCATTAACTGACAGGGTAGTTTTAATTTGAGTCTAAATATACTGCAGTAGATGTCACTGAAGATGCAGTGCGCGGTTCCTTTCATATTCTTCAAGCAACGGAGGGAAAACCACGATTGACCGGTGTAGTCGTATTTAATTCAGCGACAAGTTTCGACCGGTGCTTCGGTCCTGTTCACGCAAACTGGCACATCAAATGCTGCCTTGATAACAATTCACAGTACATAAATGAGAGAGGTAAAACGTGACCTTCAGTTCACGTGCACTAGACATTAAAATGACCTTCCTAAAATATAAGAAGCAAATAATGACTTCTACTGACTAAAATAATAGTAATATGAAAGAATGTCTAAAAATGATACAGAAGCAAAAACACTTAGAGACTAATCGTGTCCATGTGTCATCCACCACACACTTCACTCTGTTTGAGAAACCGAGCTTCTTTGTCCACCATGCCTCCTTGAATATTCTCTTCTTATACCATGACTGCTCCCTGTCCAGTGTAGTCGCCGCCTCCCAGTCCATGGTGTGACCCGTCTTCATAACATGTGCAGATATTTCTGAGCATTCGACATTCATGTTCCTCACCATTCTTTTGTGCTCCTTGACCCGCTGCTCCAAAGTTCTTCCAGACTCGCCAACGTATGTCCACTGGCATCCCATACACCTTATTTGGTACACAACACCCAAATGTACTCTCCCCTCCTGACGCTTTCTTACCAATCGGTCAGCCAACCTGCAAACCGGTCTGCCAAACCGGTTTTTGCTTCTGTATCATTTTTAGACATTCTTTCATATTACTATTATTTTAGTCAGTAGAAGTCATTATTTGCTTCTTATATTTTAGGAAGGTCATTTTAATGTCTAGTGCACGTGAACTGAAGGTCACGTTTTACCTCTCTCATTTATGTACTGTGAATTGTTATCAAGGCAGCATTTGATGTGCCAGTTTGCGTGAACAGGACCGAAGCACCGGTCGAAACTTGTCGCTGAATTAAATACGACTACACCGGTCAATCGTGGTTTTCCCTCCGTTGCTTGAAGAAAAAGTAGATGTCACATGCTCTCAATTTTAATGGAAATTATCAAAATTTTAATGAAATATAAAAAACCTAACTCTGGCAAGTTGAGCAGCGGATCGAGTTCCTTCCCCATACCACTCCTGCAAACACCACAAGTACACTTCAAAACAGCCCTGCAAAATGTTCATTTTTCGGGAAGACCTTTATGATTGAGACCAAATCAACAAAGCGGTTCGATTGACGAAAAACTTTCATTCATGTAGCTTGGAAACAATGCTCAACATCGAGATATCTAATTAAATTAATTATCAAAACAACTTTTACTTGGCATCAAATGAGCCATTCATCTGAGAACGTTCATTGTGTCATTCATCAATTCATTTAAGCAAATGCTTTTTGAGTTGGTAGACAGGATTGTTATATTAATTTTTTGACAACCGCTAAATGAATCATTTCATAAAAACATCATTGAACTACATCTATGACATTGAAGTATACATTTATTAATAATTCAAGTACTTCTTAATTGGAGTCCAAAAGAGTCTAATGCTAATCTAATTAAGCAAATAAATCATAGCTGCTAGACCTTGAAAAAGTAGATGAAAACTGACACTTTTTGTTATCCAAGAGAAAAGGAAAAAATACCAACTTTCTTGGTCACTCTATTTTAATTTTGTGATCAATGAAACGGTGAAATAATGCACAAGCTCTAAGGAATTCTCTGCCGTTCGCCCTCAAGTGGTGCGGTGGCGTAACTAACCGCACCGCAACACGTGAAGACCAACGACAGAGAATTCCGTAGAACTTGTGCATTATTTCTCTTTTTTATTGATCACAAAATCGAAAAGGACTGACTAAAAAAGTTGGTATTTTTTCCTTTCTCTTGCACGAGGAAAAATGGATAAACTCCTGAAAAAACTGATCGCGCATATGCAAAAATAACATTCTTTACTGAAATACATCATCAGAATATCATCAAATGAACTTAGCAGTTGATCTTTTAAATAGGGGATTCGTATATAAAATGCATGAAGACTTACCTTCAAGGAGTGAAATTGCATACTTCAGTTTAACATGATCAGTAGATCGAATCATTGAATACGCGTATGCGAATGTTACATCTTCATCAACAGGACCTTTTCGAGCTTGCTCTTGAAATCTTTGACGAAAAGGCTGCAAAACATAAATGAAATATGAGGACATTTATGAAAAAGTGCATTATAACAATTAAAGCTGGTCGTGAATACTGAGCATACTCGCAGTTATGGACGAGTCTACTCTCATTTATGTTGAGCAAGTCCGACTTTACGGGGCACAGCGATGTAAGTGAATTTTATGGTAAACGTCTATTCCCGGTCACGGTGGTATATACACCCATATGTCAGAATTTCACAATATTTTCATAGAAATTTCAATAAGCTTGTGCCATTTCCTTTCTGGATAAGATGATGACATACATTTGCACTTCGCTCGCTTGCTTCGCACGACCACTTATATAAAGGAGCATGACCTGCAGAGTCCAGACGCTTTCTCGTACGCAAATCAAATTGAAGAAATCACTCTCCGACTTTGATCTGTAGTCAATAACTCAATAGAATCATGTTAATAACCAATATGTCATAAATTAATTCATCCATTGGACATTAATGAGGTCTTTCAAACCAGGATATTTATGAAGGAAAAGCAATCTGATCCGGCAGTCGCAAAGTTTTGTAGCAGTGGTCATGAGGTGCTAAATGCTATGTGAAAGTAGTTCTAGGTACGACCTTGCTAAACACACAACTTCGTGCTAGCTCCCGTATAAATCAAGTTTCTGACTACATGTGCATCAACATTGAGATATCTGATAAACTAACGATGCCAATGCTTTTCCTCTAGTCCACAAATGTCGACAAATAATGCATCAATGGAATGCTCTCAAAATACTTTTTCACTCCGTGTCTTGATTAGCTAAATCATCATAAAATCTTTGACTGATTTGAAAACAACTGGAATGGATGCCATTTTTCATGAATATTCTTGGTCATGCAATTACTATGTCTTTGGTTCGATTTTTGCCATTCTTCGTAGTCTAAGCAGATTATGTCGATTCAGTTTTGCACACCGCTTAGCAAATTACTATCTATATTTACAGACTAAATATGCAATGGAATACAAAACAATATCAGAATAGCTGATTTTCACGGAAATCAGTTATTTCGGTTTAAAAAAAATGAGTTCCTAAAATCCCTTTGAAAATTATCTTCATTGTTTTTGATTATCTATCACTTCTTTTTTGAATTTAATGTATAATATTTTGTTGGTATTTTAGTCTTTCTACGCATAAAAATTAATCAATAAATTGTATCAATTATAATAAATACAAGTTAATTATATATTATTAGTTAATAGTATATATTAATTATATTATAAATTGATGCAATTTATTAATTACTGTTTTGTGCGTAGAAAGACTAAAAATATTATTTCATTAATTTCAAAAAATGATACCAAAGTCTTTCTTTACAAGATCTATTGAAATTACTAAAAACTATCACTTCTTGCATGGTTAGAAGTATCAGAATATTACATTCGATTACGCTTTATACACGTATAAGTTTAGTTAATCTTAAAACAAAAACGACAAATGTTGATCGATCGATTTCATGTCATTATTGAACATATCGTCAGGACAAAGTTACAATAAAGATAAAACCATGAAATACATCAATTGAGAATACAATAAATTAAATGAATAAATTAAATACAACAAAATAATACAATACATTAAATTAAGAATTTGTCAAGCTAAAAGAACTATTGGCAATTGCGTCTAATGCAGTAAACAATACAATAGGAACTGATTTGCAATTAGAATTACGTCTAAAACTGCGGAATTCAATGTCACATTGCTAAAACAATAAAATTGGAACTGAAGACTCGTGTTCGTTCATCAGGGCTCAACTATTGATTTCTTTCATGACCAGACTTTCGGCAGCACCGTGTGTACTTAGTGCGAAAAACTATTTGGACATTGTCATAGCTATTTCTATGAGCGTGTTTGGCAATCTCAGTATCTTTAAGTCTACCTTCCAAGTGTTCACGAATTGTGGTGATAAAGTGTCTACCAGTCTCGCCAATATAGCAATTGTCACATTGCCAACATTTGAATTTGTATACAAGGATAGAGGTGGGACTTATGGGCACTTTATCTTAGTTCGGAAACAATTTGCTCGTTTTGAGAGTATCAAAAACGTCAGATAATTTGGAAGTGTCAGGCAAAATGTGATTAATCGAGTGAAGTTTTGAGAGTTTGCTTTTCTCTTTATTTGATATACGGCAATCTCCAGAAATGCGATCACGATCCTAATCATTTTTGACCATTACTAGGTCCGGAATTCAAAATTTTGTCTCTAATTTTCTCAATGACTTTGGCATGAAAACCATTGTTGATAAAAAATAGACGTAATTTTAATGTAAACACTCTCAAAATAAACATCTTTGCTAGGGAGGCGCCTAGCACGATAAATGAGGGAGCAAATAGCAGCAGTTTTATATTTGAAAAGAGCGAACGAATCGTTAGGAACATAAATGCCGGTGTTGGTGTCTTTCAAGGTCCATGCAGTCTCAAACTTATCTGCATTTTTGTGGACAATAACGTCGAGAAAATTGATTTGCTTCTCTTGTTCATCTTCCATGGTAAATTGAATACTTTTATGCCAAGACTTTAACTAATCGAAAAATTCAACTGCTTCAAGTTTGTTTTTGAAGACTGCAAAAGCATAATCGACATGCCTCTGATAAAACAAAGGTTGCCTATAAAATTGCTTTTCTATCAAAATCAATTGGCGAGAGTGGGAGCAAATTTTGAATAGAAAGTTTGTCATCAAATCGCATTCTCAGAAAGTTTAGTTAAGATACTCTTTAAATGAAGTCGTCAAATTAACATGGTCATTTACCGCTTATTTAAGTTATGACTTTACTGACTGCTGTTGCTAGCATGAGAAAGTAACGCTAGACATAGGAAGGAGATCATAGTTATAGTTGTAGCGCAGCACGCTTGAGCGGTCAAGTGCAGCACTGGGAAGCAGAGGCCTCTGGAGCGGAGCAGGAATGGGACTTGTCACATCTTGCTACATCATGCCCATTACATAAATGTCAAGCTGATGGAAATATATGGCCTAATTTTTACGATTGCCGATGAGCAGAAAAAATGGCAGTTTTCAAATTTGCCTTTAATGTAAAATTTTGAAAAACAATTTGAGCATCTGACGCAATGTCCATAGCATATATCAAGCGGGGTTATAATGGGACAAAACCGAGAAACCTATGACTTCAAATATTATCATCATTTTTCATTATTTACGTAGCTTCATAAAAAATTGCGTTGAAGGTATACAGCATCTGCATGGGTAAAGTCGGGACACTTTTAATTTTGCCTTGAGTGAAAACATTAAACTCAATCGTTGCCATTTTTTACAATTATGATTACTTTCATTGTTTTGAATTCATTTCGATGAAAAATGTGAATATACAAATACATAATTAATATATGCGCATGTATTGTCGGAAGTATACCTTCGCATGAACTCCTACGATCTGGAAATCACAATTGAAAAACATGTGGCTACGCAGAATGAATATTACAGTTGGGTAAACAAAGTCAAATTTCAACAAACGAACAAATAGCAACACGATTTACCTGGAGGAAGTGCAAGTCGCCATTGGGAGCAAGGAATGAGAAAAACATCAATATTGTATATCCCTAGAACAAATTATCATCATAGAATATAGGAGCATTAGAACAATGACTTTTTTTTAATAGTAATACTTTTTCGTTATTTCACTGAAACGCTTAATTTCAATTAATACTCGCACGCTACTTTACAATTAATTTTGTCATGCCATCGAAAAAATACTGCTTGTGTTGTTCTTTATGTTCCTCCTTTTGATTATGTGAACTTGTCACATTTCAACACACCAACAACAGAACACACACATTTTGTCACATTTCACTTTGATATGAAAAATTGTCACGTCGATCCATCCCTGAGGTTTATGCACCAGGTTTTGAACGTCCTCAGCCGAAGCTTCCGACACTCAAATAGGCAAAATTAAGATAAATATCTTTGACTGCGGAATGAATTAACTGATGAATAAACACTGGCACCACCCTGAAGTTGATCGATATCACAGAAATTAAATTAACTGAAGTATTTACGCTGACGAGAGAGGACATGATTGCTATGGACCTAAAAAACAGAAAATGCTTCAACCTTTGCGGCATCAAGGATGCGTAATACCTCCGACAGAAAGGAAATCCACATTTAAGGCTATTTTTGTAGCGCAACAGGATACATAATATATAATATCGACTGCCATATAGAAATCGCATCATAGACACATGAATGAATGGAGACCTTCCAGGCGTATACTTCTCTCTACAATTTAATTATCTTGATAGTATGTCTGAAGTTGATTGTGGACTAGTTCCCCGCCTTCTGACCGCTACTAGCTGGACACTGTCCTTCGTGCTATACCTATAGGTACTAATCTAATTAATTCTCATTACAGCTTTTCACGTTAAGCTATCTTCTTCTTTTTGACAATCAATATGACACATTTAATTAATTGTCCTGTACTCACAATATCAGTGACTTACACGTATGTTATACTCGTAGTTTTCACAACCACTTTCTCTCTCTTAACATTATGGAAATTATGCATAAAAAGTATTTAGCGTTAATGCGATGGAATGGGTAGCGCCCTCCACTCAAGCCTCGCTTGCGTCATGTCAATCCAATAGATGCTTATGCTGTAATGCTTTCAATCCTTCCTCTTCGTTCACTAGTTTTAGTACAGGTGGAAATTTCACGTTCGATAAGACGGGTAAATTCAATTGTAAAACCAAAAATGTGATTTACTTACTCTCTTGCAAAAAATGCGGGTTACAGTATGTAGGTCAGACTACTCAGGCTCTACACTGCAGATTAAATGGACATCGTAATAGCATTAGTAAAGGCACTAAGAATACATTTCTTATTAATCATTTCCGTGAAGTAGGACATACTTGTAATGACATTTCTGTTCAAATTATAGATGTTATTAATGACAGTAAAGATAAAAATGATGTTGTTCGAAAACTTAATAAAAGCGAAGATTTTTATATACGCACGTTAAATACTTTGCACCCCTTAGGACTTAATGATAGAGTTTCCGGAGGTGGTTGCGTGTCAAAAGGCACTGTTGATTATGGTAGCTATTTCAACAGTCCTATCCCCAGACGCAAACGTAGTCATGGCGTTAGAAATAGGAAAAAGGTCAATAAGACCAATAATATTGATGACTCGATAGCATATTTGAAAAACTGCTTTAACGGCAGCAATCTTGCTAAGTTTTATCAAAGTCTTAGGTCTTTGAGTTACAGTACTTTGCATATTATTAACAAGAAACTCAATCATGAGTCTAGTAACTTTGCGTATTTAGTTTCTGCATATTATTACAATACAATATGTAATTCAGAGTCCAAGCAGTCTAGCAATGTAAAAACAAATATAACTTTTGAGTTCAAAAAACAAAATTATAGACAAAGTGGATATCAGTAGTATTCTGCATGACAGAAGTATTAATCGACTTGTTCCAGAACAGGTACAGGATTGTTATCCTCCGAAAACTTATTTTACATTGAATAGCCTGTCTCTTTGAAAATCTGCAACTATAACAAATTTTTGAAAACGCTAGATAAGTCTGATTTGCATGATATCTTAAATTCTAAGTGTAAATGTAATGATCACCCTTCTTTTGTTAATGATTATCACAAACACGTTTTCACAGGTGATTTGAATTTTATTAATGAACCTGAGTTTAAAGAATTGCTTGCTCTAGGAACGAAGCATCGTTTACCCAGGAAGTGTAATCATAAAAATATTATAGACAGTATCACAGTTTCGCTCGATAAGCACATAGCTAAGATGTGTAGGAAGCACAAAAGAATTTTAAGAGCTGATTATTCGGATTGGAGAAATAAGATTTTAAAATTAGTGCGAGATAAACTATATAATAATAAGCTCAAGAACCAAAACAGTAACAATAGCAAGAATACAATGAGTAATAGTAACATTAATTCTCTTAGCAAGATTAGCAAGTTTACTGCATTATTATCATGATAACTTCATTATTACTGCGGTAGATAAGGCTAATAGCAATTATGCGTTCATTTGCAAGAAATTCTATGTTCTGGTTTTATTACAGGAACTTGGATTTGATTTGAAGACATTAACTCCTATAGGTAATAGTACATACATACCTGTTAACATAGAGATCAATAGTTTTGTTGTAAATCATAAAGAGATCATTAGTAATTTCTTTCATACCATTTGTAATAAAGATAATCTTAAACTACCTCGATTGTATTGGATACCTAAATTGCATAAAAACCCTTACAAATTTCGCTTCATAGCAGGTGCTAAACAATGCACTACTAAACAACTTTCGACTAAGATTAATAAAGGCCTAACCGTTATAAGAAATTACTTTAAGGAATATTGTAACGCTATCTATAAAAATAGCGGAATTAACTGTTTTTGGAGTATAGTATCTTCGATCGAATTCCTAAATAAGATTCAAAACATCAATATACATAACGTGCAAGTTTTTGACTTCTCCACATTGTACACTAACTTGAATCATGACGATGTTATTCATCACATTTCTGACTTGCTAGATTTGGTGTTTAATGATTCGAATAGGAAATACTTATGCATCGGTTATGAAAAATGTTTTTTAGCTAGTAAAAAGTATCCAGGCTATAGTGTTTTTACTAAAGATAACTTTAAGGATGCTATTAAATTCATTATTCATGAAGTTTACGTCACTTTTGGTGGACTGGTTTTTCGACAGATAAAAGGTATACCGATGGGAGGTAATTGTAGCCCTTTGCTAGCAGACCTTTTTCTTTTACACTGCGAATATATTTTCATGTCTAATCTTATGAAAAGTAAAAAGTATGGTCTAGCTAAACTTCTATCGAATACCTCTAGATATATAGACGATCTGTGTATTATTAATTATAAACATTTCGCTTCTTTAATTCCTAAAATTTATCCACCAAGTCTGGAGGCAAGTAGAAGTGGAGATAATGATAACAACGTTGAATATTTAGACATTAAAATGCAAATCACTAATACAGAAGCGGTTACCTCTGTATTTCATAAGGTTGATAACTTCAATTTTCCTGTTACGCTCTTAACATTTCCTCAAAACACTATGCCTTACAAAATAGGTATCAAAGTTTTCGCGGGACAGGTTTTGAGATATATTCGCATCTGTACACATGAGAGCGATTTTATTGAAAAAATAAATCGTACCTCCACCACCCTCATTGCGAGAGGTTATAATCGCTTTGATCTTAAGCGCAGTGCTGAAAAGCAGTTACACAAACACAGAGAGACTTTATTGAAATACGGTTATTTCTCCGCTAAGCAACTTTTGGACAACTGCCCGAACTTTATTTAAGTTCCTTTTCCATATTTCCAGTTTAGTCAGTTCGAATCATCTCGATGGCGTAGTCAATGTATCTGACAACATGTCCGAGATTTTTCTTTCGAGGCTGCTTTCTTTAAAGCAGGGCCCCGCTTGAGCGAGTTTGAACGTACAGGAATTAAGGGGCCGAAACGTGAATCTTGCTCAAGTTCCTGCTGATGACCTCTATTGCTTTTGTCCTCATCAACTTTATCACAGCATATATCAATTATCTGTTTTAGTTGCACTTCATGTAACCTGTGGGAAAGCCAGATCGGTCCTTTGGAGGGATCAAATTCTTTACTTTTCATTATCTTCAGCTTCATCTTCTCACTTCGATTGAAGCATTTGCGTAACACCACACGTGGTTGACCAGTTATCCGCATTAGAAATGACAGGTCTGTTTGTAATTGTATTTGACTGATAGCAGATTGGGATTTAGATAAGTTACAAAGTTTGAAGTATATAAGCAGACACACAAGTGTCATGTCTATAATCACTCCTTTTTAGACGCTAATGTCATAAGTAAGTTGTTAGATTTATAATTTTGTTTAAAACGCAGTAATAAGTTATATTTTTTCTTCTTTCAGTTTTTAGTTAGGCCTATAGTATTATTATTTTTCTTTATGATCTACCGGAGGTTAGCCTCAACCAATTTAATTCCCTTACGATATAACTTTCGGTTGAAGAAAATTTTTTTCTGAATTGATGACGAAGTTCTGTTTTACAAACAGAAATACTTGGACAGATCAGTGACGAAAATGATCGGGGATAAACTTATTTCTTCATCCGACAATCAAACAATAGCAACAAGATTGATCACTGTAAGGGGAGGTTTTTTCGGATCATGGTTGAATTGCTTACCTTATTCATTAATAATGTAATTTACATTTTTTAAATATATATACATTTTTTATTGATTGAAAAAAATACATGCGAATCTACATAAAATTTTATTAAATTTTAAAATTTTTTAAAATATTAAAAATTTTTAAAATATTTTAAAATTATATTTTTAAATATAATTTACAACATAAATTGTAATTTATATTTTTCAAACTTTTCGAATTGTTTACTGATGATGAAATCATGTAATCAGAATAGCAACAGCTAGCATCTCGGAGTCTGTCTATCAGTGCAGCATTTCTGCTGCAGGTGTAAGTGCACTTTCAAGGAGACTTACATTTGCGTGCACATTGTCGCGTCAAAATCATCACACAGGTCCATATTACAGCGGATGTAATGCACTGAAAGCATCCAAAACACAAGTAAGGGTTCAAAATCAATTAACGTTCTTACATGTATTACCTGCTTGTGATCTACTGACTCAGAATGTCGCAAGGTTACATTGCGTACTTAAGTAACTATTTTAATCAGCTTCTTTTTCTCTAATAAAGTAAGTCCTATCATGATCAACAACGTGCAGAATGATTATGACTTGAGTTTCATTATTCACCTCCCTTCAAAACTCATTGCAACATGATATCAGTGAGACACAGCATGACATTAGAATCAAAATACGTTGCAACTGTGTATCTATTAGAAAATTTCCTGTTTTCTGGCATCCAACGCTAAAAATCCAGCGTTGGTTCAATTATCCAAAAGATTTAAGTAGCTGGGATAACAAATATGTGGTCTGTGGCCGCTTAGTGCCTATGAATGGTATTTCATTGCCCATTGATTTTTACTTAATTGATCTCCTAAAGTTTCGACACAGACCAAATCTTTGATTGATTTCGATGTACATTATACAATTACAAAGACGTGTGTGAAGTTAGCGGAACCACTCAGCGGAACCATTTTTTATTATAGCTTAATTCTATTCGAAACAGCTGCTAGTTTGTCAATTTCAGTCTCCTGATTACGAATCTGAGCTCAGATTTCACAAATTCACAGTCACTTTTGAGAAATTCAAGTTTAAAGATAAAAGTGGTCCCGATGTGAAGTTAGCGGAACCATCCAGCGGAACCAATTGCTGAGTCTCGCTGATTGACGCAGTAAATCAATTTCTTTTGGTCACTACCCGATCAATTTTGTTGTGCTGATCACGAACATGTGCCTCATCTTTCAAAAAAATGCAGATTTCTCCCCGGAAATCTGAATTTCACTTTTTCTGCAAGCTGATTGTGAAGTTAGCGGAACCATTTTTCAATACAAAGAATTTCACAGCAAAATCCATCCTCTCCTACTAATTTGAAGCTCCTAATCACAAATCTGTAATCAGATTTGCAAAACTCGCCCGCATTGCAAAGATATTCCTCTATCTGGGTCCGCTGTGAAGTGCCCGGAACCACCTACTGGCATTAAAATTTCAAATTCTAATTTTTGCACAGAATCACTGCAATAGACATACCAAGAGAATGGAATTGCTTCACTGATCACGGTTTGCCGTCCGATTTCACGGGAGAATAAGTACTTGCCGAGAAAAATTGATTCTACGGTTTTCATGGATTTCATCGGAATCTCAGCAAATGCAGCATCTCAGCATCGGAATCTTTGCAATGCGGGCGAGTTTTGCAAATCTGATTACAGATTTGTGATTAGGAGCTTCAAATTAGTAGGAGAGGATGGATTTCCCTGAGAAATTCTTTGTATTGAAAAATGGTTCCGCTAACTTCACAATCAGCTTGCAGAAAAGTCCATGAAAACCGTAAAATCCATTTTTCTCGGCAATTACTTATTCTCCCGTGAAATCGGACGGCAAACCGTGATCAGTGAAGCAATTCCATTCTCTTGGTATGTCTATTGCAGTGATTCTGTGCAAAAATTAGAATTTGAAATTTTAATGCCAATAGGTGGTTCCGGGCACTTCACAGCGGACCCAGATAGAGGAATATCTTTGCAATGCGGGCGAGTTTTGCAAATCTGATTACAGATTTGTGATTAGGAGCTTCAAATTAGTAGGAGAGGATGGATTTTGCTGTGAAATTCTTTGTATTGAAAAATGGTTCCACTAACTTCACAATCAGCTTGCAGAAAAGTGAAATTCAGATTTCCGGGGAGAAATCTGCATTTTTTGAAAGATGAGGCACATGTTCGTGATCAGCACAACAAAATTGATCGGGTAGTGACCAAAAGAAATTGATTTACTGCGTCAATCAGCGAGACTCAGCAATTGGTTCCGCTGGATGGTTCCGCTAACTTCACATCGGGACCACTTTTATCTTTAAACTTGAATTTCTCAAAAGTGACTGTGAATTTGTGAAATCTGAGCTCAGATTCGTAATCAGGAGACTGAAATTGACAAACTAGCAGCTGTTTCGAATAGAATTAAGCTATAATAAAAAATGGTTCCGCTGAGTGGTTCCGCTAACTTCACACACGTATTACAAAGTCGTGATGGAGATGATCATAAGTTCACGTCTCCTGTATATGCACATGGTGAACACATGCAGGCCATTTAAAAAATAATTGCATTAAAATGTCAACCCATTTTCAAGCGTGATTTTATATAGATGTGGTTGAATTTCAACAAACTTTGTACCCTATATAAAAATTCATGTTCCAGAGATTGCTTTGGCATATGGATATTTATTTTCACAAGTGGTCAGTTGTGGTTAGTAGACCCTACAAAAGAAAATTGATAAGTTTCCTTTGACGAAGGAATTCAACGTGAAGACGAATGAATCTTTAAATGAAAATTGAGTGACAGTATGATCTATCCATTAGTTACCTCATGATGGAACTTAAAATAGTGTGAATGCATGAAAAGAAGCACAACGAATAACATTCATCATATAATTGTTGTTCAAAACATCAGACGCATTTTATTAATTGAAAGAGAAGTTCAATTTCAATAGACGCTTTATGCTAAGTCCGGTCAGTTGTGGTCAGCAGACTTAAAATTATGTAATTTTGTTAAGTTTACTCACTGATGTCCATTGTCAACAGAAATAATTGTCAGAAAATGCAAACTTCAGATGATCACCACTGAATCCGGCTTTCATCAAACATTTTTACGATGTACACTAATTATCAGAATGTTTGGCACTTTTAAAGAGTATGTTGCTTGAAGGTAGTGTCAAGCACCGATCTCTATTATTTTTCATCCTTGCAGCAGCACATGACATCTAAATGGTATTCCATAATGCATAAATTCTTAGTGTAGATGTCGAAGATGTCAATGCTTGATGTGGCAATCCATTTCTATGACGTCACAATTTTTGAGAAATGTCAAGATTAAAAAGCTTGCCTTGAAAACAGGCTGTCAAGCGGATGAAATACAAAAAATTAAAACAGATTTTTCCCTAAAAAAAATAACAAAAAATAATGAGCGAAAGGTAACAATGTTAATTGAAATCCATGACGTTTTGGCATACTGGTATCCCAGGAAGGTATTTTAGATAGCTTCATTTTATGTACGAAAGTGTTGATATACACTCACACACTTCATCACATCATTTTGAATGTGCTTGGTGAACAATGAAATGATTAAAACAAAATTACTGCTTTCAATCTTTTATATCATTTTGACAGTAAGACGGTTTAATTTAAGTCGGTTAGAAGCTGACTCTACAACATACCAATATTTTAAAAAGGAGACATCTTAAAAATAACAGGTCATGTTCATCAACCTCCTATACACATTCATGTAAATGATACTCGCAATGGAAATACTCGTACCATAAAAATCATGTAATTTTTTCCTGATTATAGTATTAAACTTTCTTAATTTTAGTAACAATTTTGTCCAACGCAATTTTTCGCTTTTGTCCTAATTTCACACGTTGCTTCATTTGTTTGTAGCGTTCACAATTCCATTTTTCCAAAATTTCCTTCGCCATTGTTATCATATCTGTGGTAGCCTTGACACCTAGCAGGCGCTCCTGGTCTGCAGCTGTCGACAAACTGTTAGCAGCAGCCACAAGAAGTCGATGAGCTGCACTTATCTTTGCATCGATATCGTTCTCCCTTTTCAGCAAGGCCCCTTCCACCTGATCTAGCATATTCTTCCTAGCCTATTGTTTATCTTTTCCTCTTTCTCGCTCTTCTTGAAGCTTCGCCATTATCTTCTTCTTTTCATCTTCTTCCTGTCTCTTCCTTTCTTTCCCCAAGAGGGCTCTGCCTTCGCCCCACGAGGAAGTGGTGCAAATGTTTATAGCTCACTTACAAGAGCAACAGGTAATCCGTGATATTAGCCATCATGGTCCTCATAGGGCTTTTCTGTTCATTATTCCGAAGGCTGATGGCAAGCCAAATTTTCTAGTCGATTACTCTCGTTTGACCCCGACCTTCGATAATAAGTCTGCAAAGTTAGTACCGTTCTCACAGAAACTCAATCGGCTCCTATGGAGCAACAGACTGGTTGCAGTCAAAATTGATTTACGCGACGCCTTCTTTTCCATTCCGATCCATAAACACGCGCAATTTTTGACAATTCGAAGAAACAGACGAGAATCACTATGTGTTCCAGAGGATGCCGATGGGGTTATCTCAGAGCGCCAGCCTATTGTAGGGAATAGCTCGAGAGATTTTGCATCTCATCCAAGCTAAAGCATTTTTCGCATGGCTGTACCCACGGAGGTAGGATATCAAAGCTATCTAGCCTAGAGATGACATAAGATAACAGGGTGCCCACACTGAGTGAAAAAAATTCCCGTATTTCCCGGATGTGCGGGAACCCTGGATAACTAAGATGGCACCAGTCTGGAGTATGACAGCGGGTCTAGTTCAGAGCTTTGCTGTCTTTATCTCGAGATAACGACTGATGTAAATGTTGCATAACCTATCATTTTTTTACACAGAGTGAGATCTACCTGACAGATGTCACTTGTCTGAATATTGATGAAAAAGGACTGTTAACAAAATCTGCAGATCGCATGGGAGAAAATTCTAAAAGTTGATCCTGTGAACACAGGTTCACAAATTTCGCTCCAATTTTTGCCGGCTTGATCTTCTTAACCCATTACAAACGATCCTGACCAGTATAATAAGCTATTCCAGCATTCATCTATAAGATTCATAGGCGATTTTGTGATTTCATCTTCACTGGCCAGTCATTTTGTTGCTTTTCAAAAATTGAACTTATTAAATAAGTTTTCTTTCTTGAACGCAGAAGATACCGTCCTCATGCTATAAAACACTCACTTCTCATTGCTTGTCAGTTTATCAGGTTTAATGGTGTTCTATTCATTAAACGTCCCAAGTCAAATTACCCACAATATCTATTGCTGGATATCATTTTCAGTTCACACTTCACAGATACGATGATGTAAAATAAATAATCAGAAAGATTTTGCAGGTCAGCCTGATTCGTACATGCGCCCACTGAAAGTTTTGATTACAATATTACAATTTTTCCTTCTCTAATGATAGTCCGGGAGCTAGCGTGAAGTTGTGCAGGGAACGAGGTAGTACATAAAACTTTCACATAGCATAGTACACCTCTAACCTACTGCAAAACTTCGCGTCTGCCGGATCAGATCATTTGCTTTTCAGAAATAGAGATGATAACACAATCCTATGTATTTCCAGTGGTAAAATTGTGACATCTGAGGTGTTGACTCCATCTTTTCGAGTTTTTGCTCATAAAAGTTACATAAATTGGTACTTTGTTGAACTGGTTATTATAGAAATCATCTAGAGATCATGATCTTTCAAATGAGTTATCATTCAGTGACAGAGGATGAAGTAAAGTGTACAAACAGACACTTTTCATTAAAGCATATCAACAACTTTCCTGAAATTCTATGTTAAAATTTGCAGTTACACCAACGAAGTGTCTGTTTGTACACTTTACTTCATCCTCTGTCACTGAATGATAACTCATTTGAATGATCATGATCTGTGGATGATTTCTATAATAACCAGTTCAACAAAATACCAATTTATGTAACTTTTATGAGCAAAAACTCGAAAAGATGGAGTCAACACCTCAGATGTCACAATTTTACCACTGGAAATACATAGGATTGTGTTATCATCTCTATTTCTTGAAAGCAAATGATCTGATCCGGCAGACGCGAAGTTTTGCAGTAGGTTAGAGGTGTACTATGCTATGTGAAAGTTTTATGTACTACCTCGTTCCCTGCACAACTTCACGCTAGTTCCCGGACTATGATTCTTCTAACAGATCAGCAAAAGCTTTTACCATTATTGTCACATTCACGGACGACTATGATTTGAATTCAGCTTGTAGCCGTTATAAACTCTTGTTAGAGATATCTTATATCCTCTCTATACCAAGATAGCAAAAGTGGCTCGCAATCCAACCGCACCTTTCTTATCATCGACAGAAAACACAAATTCCGTAGATCCGTAAAATACTTAGGGTGCCTTTTTAATTGGTGACGCGATTGCGGTTCAATGTTCGAAACGTACCTTTTTCGCTTTGATCAATTTGATCCTCATCATGACTAATGGTCTTCGAGTCTCATATATCCCAACTGACGTGAACCCCGCAGACAACCCGTCACGATTTCAGCTTGTAACTCCTGCGCTTCCCATGGTCGCGCTCGATGAGTTCACACTATTCATTCACACCACAGGACAAAAGTTTCTCCATGAGTTTCTTCACTCTCACAACTTATGAATCGATCTTAAGATACAGAAATCACGCCTAACTATCTATGGGAATTTAATTCCATTTTGCAAAATATAGTTTCGAATAATTGTCTCTGGAATACAAATCATGAGATTCAGAGACTGGGAAAATAACGGAGTGCACCAACGTATGATATAGGGTAAAAATGAAAAATGACTTATATATATAATAATAAATGACTTCTATAGGGTAAAGCAAACTAAAGAAGTCCAAAAATGAATTTTCCCAGTTCTTCTATTGCATTTCGGTAAAGCCCATATTTTGCTTATCGGTATTCATGCATGAGTATATGAGTCAACACGCATACACGTTGTTTGAAAGATATCGTTTGAAGTAATATAGAACGGTAATACTAAAAAAACCTTTCAGAAGACATAAGGAACCAAGTAATGCACAAAAAAAGACAGAAACTAATCTTTAACATAAGCATGTTCTAACTCAAAGCGGTCAATGGGAAGTCTTCTTCTGAGGATGGCTTGGGCGTTTCTACGTATCTGAGTCACCGATATTAGACCATAAGTTGACTCTCTGCATTCTGAAATCTTGGAATTAGTCTGGGTTGAACGTCTCTGTGTTATGCGCTCCACAAACTTCTTATTCTCCTCAGCGAACCCTCCATATGCACTCAGTGCAAACGGGAGACAAACCCATCCTAGTTCGCGACATTTTCCGCCATTTTTAGCGACCTTGCGCGACTCTGCAGCTCTCAACAATAGTGTTCGCAATAATAGTTCTCACTGTAGTGTTCACTCCTTTCATGCTTTCTGGATTGAGCGGATGAACTACGGTCACATCAACTGCTGCTGGCCTACCGAGGGACCAATCTGGTACACAAATATCTGCGGGTCTTGAATTTTGATGACTCTGTCCCAGGCCGTCACCGTATTCGAGCTTTGGTCTCAGTAGTGTGCGCCTGTACGTATTGAAAATTACATCTCTTATGCTATTGTGTCGGTTCACTACGTCACCCTCTCTTCTGCAGGTTAATGCATAATGGCCAAGTTGGTCGAGTGGTGACGTTGGAAGGTAGCTGCAATTTGCACCACTTTCATACAGCGGAAGCCCCAACCACCACTTTATAGCAACATTCATCTCATTTGGCTCTATTGACAGCCCAAACAGGGAGACGGAATGACACGAAGCCAATCTGCTGCATTATGTACACACGTTGTTAATACACACATGTATATATACTCATCATATTTCAACTACTACGGCCAATGGGGCGTGTGTTAGAAATCCGTCAAAAACATGAAAAGTATCATCCCTACAGTTTCTATCTAGCAATGAGCTTTGGGCGACACATAGGGGATACGACAATAATTACTAACCTTATATATGATAAGACAATGTAATAGCTACACTAATGTATAAGATGACATTTCGATATTTCCTTAGTAGGTTGAAATGTCTTTTGGGTTTTCAAAAATCTGGATGATTGAAAAAATCGCCTCATTTTGACCACAAAAATAAAATAAGTAATTTTCAAAAAATAAGAAAAAATAGCGCGCTTGAAAGGCTGTGAACATTACAAGGAAATCATTTTGTTTACTTTAGTTGGTAATTGAAATATTATGATAGATCTGCTATCAAATAAGGATGGAAACCAAACTTCTAGATATAGCTAAAATCCATTATCAAATTAAAGTTGAATGATAGGACAGTGCAATTATTCCAAGATTGGCAAATTGCAGGGACAAAATTGCATGCTTTTGAAGCGGATGGCAAATCTGGCACTGATGTATATAGATGTGGATCGTCTAATGTTTTATGATAGAAAAAAGAAATATGTTTGAATTTGCAAAGGCATATGGCAAAATTCTAGGAAGTGAGAATCAAGCCCAACATTCAATGATGAGTTATCACTAGATGTGGACTCGAAGGAGCCTACATGTAGGTAACATTTTTAGTGATTTGAGCATTTGTAAGATCTTCGATGATACTGAAAATAGTTAATGTGAAAGAACGCATCGCTATGACAAAAACTATTTCCGAAAACTAATGAATTCTATGAACAGCAGACTTTGTTCACAATTTCCGGAAAGAAGATTCCCGGAAAATCTTTGTGGTCATACCCAAACATTACTTTCCCTACACAGTTGTCATATTAGTAAATCATAATTTAGAATGAATATACATGTAGGTTAGTTTCTTCTAGATTTTTTATTTAAGCAAAATCTTAGCAATGAAATAATAATTTTGAAACATCTTCTATCTTGCATGCAATTTTTCTAGAGTGCCAAACATTCTGAGAATTAGTGTAGGCCTAATGTTTTTTTGAATTTTGACAAAATTTAGAGCATTTTCATTCAGGATATAACTTGCATCGTTTCACGTTATTCCAAAGTGAGGCTAAAGCAATGAAACCTCTGTAACACAGCAAATTTCTAACATTTTTTGTATTTAAGCTTTGAGTGTGGAAAGAATCTTTGAAAGTGGGCTTAAACGAAAGCTGATGTTATTAGCTCCAAGAAGTACGTAAGTGTTATCATAATCGGTCCATCCACTCTCTGGCAAATTTCAAGCTTGATCTTTCAGCTTCTAACATCCTTATTGATTGTGAGTCATCATTCATCGCTAGTTCTCAGCCCAGGTCAACGAGGATTATACATTAAGTGTGCAGAACAATTGCGCCCACACTCTCACTCACACACACGTAGCTCCACAACGAAGAGATTTAATTGATGCGAGGCCGCCTGCCCGATGTATGGATCGAGCAGACATGATGATTGACGGAGTTACAGTAAAGTTATCTTACAAAAGTATCAAGTGATTATTATTAATTCGTTAATGAGGAGGGCCATTTAATTTTCAATTCAGCAGACCAACAAAAATATCTGTGACAGTTTTCATAACCACATTTGATACGATAAGATGGAATGAAAATCAATTTTCCATTGTGTGATGAATTGTGTAGAAATGAATATACACAAACATTGGCAGTCGGACTTGGATAGCGGCAAAGCATGGTGGGCAATTTGCATGGCCAGGCATAAATAGCGAACGCAAACATTCTTCCTGGTCTATTTTGGAACAGCCGGTCATGAATATCTCTCACACGTGGTGTTTGCTACAAAATCCCATTAGGGGCCATCCATTATGGATGTCCGCAGAGTGGGGGGGGGGAGGTGGTTGGCAAATGCAGACATTTGCTGACGAGTAAGGGGAGGGGTGAGGGAAATGCGGACGCGTCCGCAAGCTTTTGCATTCACATCCTGGGAACATTGCTAAGCTAGCTACGATCCGTAGGTAAAAAATACACTGTTGAAATTAAACAGGTGTGTCAATGAGATAAACACGAAGAAGTCAACTCGTATACGCTAGGCAACCTGCATTTTCATCTATTTATGACTGTCCTTCATTCTCCTTGCTTAGACAATGTTCGATCAGGTTAGTGGTTGCATATGAATATTGCATGTATGCCTATTTCTTGTGAAGTTAATAATGGTATACAATTATGAACTAGTTATTATCATAATTATGAACTACTTATGAATTAGATAAGTGGCAACTAGAACTTTCACGCATAAAATTTAACAGATAATAAAAGAAAGACATAGAATTTGAGAGTTATAGTAAATCAAAATTCTTGCTTAGGCCACCCAATAATTCAAGATGTTCATCGCTTTCACAAACAGAATAACACACATTCGTTCATATGTTGATCAATGAATGTTTTCATTGTACAAATATTGAAACCTATATATGAATGGAAAGTTATGTGAAAATGCGGATGCACTGAGTGAAGGGGGTTCGGAGGATAGGACATATGCGGACAAGGAGAGGCGATGCAGTCGAAAAATGCTATTATTTTGGGGACGTCCTTCATGGATGGCCCTTTATATAAAAAAATAACTATATAGACTTCTCTTCTATCAAGTTTGAAATCACTCTTTTTCAAGAAATTAGATCTAGGAAATTACGTAAACCATGACCTTGATGACCCAATAGGCAAGACGAGAAGTTGGCAGTGCTTTTCTCGTGAGCAGCAAGTTTGTCTAGCCTACTTGCGTCTTCATTTAGAGAGTTAGATTTTAACGATCGTTCTTCTTTCCGACAAGTTATGATTCACGTCAGTCTCATGCTTCATCGATTTGACTAACAAAGCAATATCTCTCCTTTGAAATAGTTGATGTTCCTTTGCTGCGCCGTTGACTGTCATACGCTTCAATGTTTCACAGTTCCCTACAGGAAACACACCTGCAATTCAATTGAATCAGCAATCCATTACAAGCAACTTCGGACATAGCTACACCTACATAAACTAGCAGTGACGTCAGGCATAATGATAATTACTTTGAACTAATAGTCAAAAATTGTCCTCAGATTTCTGACTATTTCATAGGAAGGTTATTCTGTGGGCGTTTAGCAAAAAATGTGCTGTCATAGGTTTCACAAGATTTATCAAAAATTTAAAGCCGTTATACAAAGAAAATAAATCTAATATTGCTTGGCAATGATAAAATTGGGGTTTACTGAGGATAGGTCATCATATGAGAACCTGTGTTTAGCAAAAAATGTACTGTCATCGGTTTCAGAAGATCTATCTAAAATTTAAAGCCGTTATACAAAGAAAATAAATCTAATATTGCTTGGAAATGATAAAATTGAGGTTTACTGAGGATCATCATATGAGAACCTTTTTTGAAGTCAACCTCACTGGATTTTACGAGACCAAGATCAATACATATGGAGGCTCCTTTTAAATAAATTATGATCAAGCATGCCTCTGCAGAGTAACAAAATAACATTTAAATAGATTACCTCAATTTCATGTGCATCAATATTTTCATCAATTATTTCCATCACGCCAGATGATCGAAATGCGCGGAAACAAACTTTTGAAACACATTAATAAGTTACACTATATATGCTGCAGCAAACAAACAAGAATATCTACATGGAATAGGTCTTTGCATTCCCCTTAATTTGCTGGAAGTTTGCCTTGTGCATGGGTAAGCCAAATGCCAGGAATTTAATGCACACACAAATTTGAATCAAGCTATCTAGATTTATGTGGCTGAGTCAGATCTTCATCGATGACATTGAGGTTGTATGTTGAAAACCATTGAAACATTGCTGACCACCAAGTCATTATCATTTTGTCATGTGATGATGCTGGAAACCACATTATGTCTCATAAAGAAAAGTGCACACCACACACAGACATCGAATACTAATCATTAATGACACCACATTAATGATCTATGATACCATAGTTGTTGATCCTCGATGTCTAGGTATATCCTGCTATAAAGAAAAAAGTACAATTTTTATTCATTCGCTCCTACTTGTATGGGGATCCAAGACACTACAATTTGTCTTAGACTCCTTGGACCGATGGTCCTGAAGAACTTCCTTTTTTGTGCATCGTAGGAAAAATGACAAAAAGAAGTTGCGGACAGGAACATGGACACAAATACAAAATATTGGGTTTTTGGCGCATTATGCTTTGAAAATTTTACAGTGACCCTGAGCAAGAGCTCATGAAAAGTGTTTGTTGTGCTCATGTTAAAGATCACTTTGTCTTGAGGGTTATAATGCGATTCATGAAATAAAATGGCCAGAACTGAACTACGAACTATTCTTGTTTTGTAGGATCAAATAATAATTCATCACACATTTAAAATGAACTTTCATTTTTAGAGGCATGGTTTGAGTTGATCAGGTGATGAAGTTGATTGTTGAAATCAATTTTCGAAGTTAATACAGACTTCGATTGCCATTCTTTTTTTCAGGTTCTGATCGAAAGTATGAAAGCTTGGCCTAGACTGTTGAGAAAGCCTCGTTGTCCTTGACAACGTTTATTTCTTGAAAATCGTTCGACTTTGCACCGGTGGGTGTATAACCCTTAAACGCCGACAGATCAGTTGTCTGAAGCAACATTATAAATTCAGGTTTTTTAGATGAATTGAAAAATTTCATATTTGAAGTTATGAAAATTTCATTTTTATTTCTTATATTTTGAGGAGAATGTAATTAATCTCATCATTGGTCATATGGCCAATTTTCTAGATAGCGAAGTAATATAGATGCTCGACTGATTTATGCATCAACATATAGCTAATGGAATTACTTTGCAGTCAGCAGAATTGTATCTGGACCTAAAAGTAACGATATGAAATCACTGATCGATCGTCAGAGATACAGAACTACCCAACGCCTCAAAATTCAAACACACTTCCCCTTTACCTTGGCATGATTGGATTTTATCTTCGATTCATTCTTAAATACGCCGAACTATCTGCTCCTCTCTTTGATTTGCTAACCATTTCTGAATGTGATCCATCAAAATTTGAATGGACGGATGAACATTTAAAAGCCTTTACTGACACTAAAGACTCCTTAGCCTTTTCAGTATCACTTCGACACACAGATTCGGAATCACACTACTTTCAGCTGGTTACCGATACTTTCATAACACTCAGTTGGGGCCGCCTTGCACCAGATTCTTTCCGGATCTCCTGTTCCTGTTGGATTTTTCTCCAAGAAATTAAATACGACTCAGCAACGCTACTCAACCTATGATCGTGAACTCTTAGCTGCATATTTGGCAGTACATCAGTTAAGGCCAATCATTGAAGGTCGACGGTGTGTTCTCGTCTCTGATCTTGCATGTCCTATCATCATGCATCTAAAAGGCATATAAAGTGTCATAAATGGATGTGTTTTGACATTAAAGGTCTAAATCAAAGTGTTAGTGTATAGAAAGGGGTGCATGAACATGAAAGGAAATGAAGTCATGAGTCTTTGAAGTCTTCTGACAAAGTCTGACAAGAAGAGGAACTCTTCAGGCGTTGCCGAGGGCGTGCCGATTCTTGAGCAAAGGGTGCACATCATTCAGTGATCGGCCTCGTTCCAGAAGAAACTCGTTCTGGCTGCGGACTAACACTTTAAATCCTTTCGGGTTCGGTGAGGGGATTGATAAGAAATTGGTTTCGGTTCAGCGACGAAAACAATGTATAAGTTAACGGTTATATGAGTACACAAACCGCTATTATAACTAAGATACAAATTAATGAATTTCTATTATTTGCAAGTTCATGATCTTGCATGTCCCATCATCATGCATCTAAAAGGCATATCAATAATTGGTGTGTGAGAATGTGGTTGAATTTGTATAAAGTTGCTCAAAATGGATGTGTTTGCCGACATTAACAGGCTCGCTAAATCCAAATGTGTTTAGCTTTATAGAAAGGGGTGCATGAACATGAAAGGAAATGACCTGAAGAAATGAAGTCATGAAGTCTTTGATCCTGTCTGACAAGAAGAGGAACTCACTAGAACTCCTCAGGCGTGCCGATTCGTTGTAGGCATAGGGTGCACATCATTCAGTGAGTCTCACTTTCGGCCTCGTTCCCAGCAGAAACTCGTTCTGGCTGCCGGACTAACACTTTAAATCACTTCGGGTTGCTTGAATAAGAAATTGGTTTCGGTTCAGCGACGAAAACAATGTATAAGTTAACGGTTATATGAGTACACAAACCGCTATTATAACTAAGATACAAATTAATGAATTTCTATTATTTGCAAGTTCATGATGACATGTTCATTGTGTAACTCAGAAAGGTGTGTGAAGTTAGCACCGTCATCTTGAAAATGGTGTGTGCCAGCATGTGCCACCCATTATTTAAAAAAATCCGTCTAATTTAGGGGAAATCACTAGTCGAAAGTTCGACTTGGCGGTGATGTGAAGTTAACACCACCACTAGTATTTTATTTCCAAAATACACATAAATCCATGATTATCAAATAATAACTTTATCAAATTCATGTTTTTGACCAATGAATTGGAAGAAGTCTGTTTTATAATGCAGGCATTTTCTTTCGGTTTGCATTGTAGTAATGCTGTTTGGAAATGGGCTTCACCGGCGTCGTGAAGTTCCAGGCCTTCAGATATGTCTTCATTGTTTCAAACACATCGCTTTTCGTGTGAGATAGCACATTCACGGTCTGTTGTGAGCTGTTTATAAAATCGATAGCAGAATTCACCTGTGCACGTCTCGATCAAGCAGGCCGTCATACTTGACTTTTCAGCTTTCTTTTGGAGCGCACCACGCCTTTGCCTGACTCGTTGCAAAGAAAGACCAACTTGCTGTCAGTTTCATTTGAGCACTTCTGTCGTATGCCATTCTGAGCATATGCGATTCTTGAAGTTACTTAGTGCTCCATCACTATATACTTCGATTTCTTGTAGTACATCAAATGTGGCCTTGATCCATTGCAGAAGTATTGAAAAAAAAGAAAACGAAGAAAATATGTCATATTGGAGGCAGTCAGAGATTATGAGAATTTGATATGAGCCATCACTGCGCCTTACACATGCTGTAAATATCGAAATTTGTGCACCACTTGTAAAGTGATGTTGCTGGATTTCATCGTGCACTGAACATGAGTAGGCCTAGTTCTTGGCATGATCCACATGTATAACTGCATGATAATCAGTGGTGTCCAATCTCGCCTTTGAAAATAAAGTTACTGCGACATTTCACAAAATAGTGCTCCTAGAAACTGGCTGGTTCCGCTCTCAGCTGTTTGAACATTGAAATATTGTTCTCATTCAATTTCACGTTTTCGGTTCTGCCATCTGCAGTAGTACAGAAATAGGGAGAACACGCCGTTTGAGAATCTGATATCGTCTGATTTGAGCCGTCTGATATCGTCGGTAATTTGCGATTGGTAGAATATCATTGATCAATCAGTGACAGTTTCTGAAGAATATTAAGGGAAAATTCGTATTCAAAGTTACAATCACTTATGTAATTTCTCACGGGTAATTGGAAATTTAAAAACAATCATCGCTGACTTACACTTTTTGGTGTCAGAATTAATATGTTTACAAGAGGAGAATCTTATTTATGTTTCATGATTGATATCTTTATGGTATGATAGCTTTGGAAATTCATCAGCATTTTAAAATATTGCATAATGATGTGACAATATGAAAAAACAAAATGACGTCACTGACTTAGATATAGTACAAATAATTAAGAAATTTACTTCTGATAAAAGGACTCAATTGATCTTCCTGGTAAAAATCCATGATGAATTTTGAGCATCGAGAAGTTACTGAACACAAAATTTATTCAGAACGAATCAATAAGAATACGTCATCCACCATCTACCAATTCACAATCATTTTTCATAATATCAGTATCTACTATTTTTTTAAAAAGTCCACCTATATTATTTTTGGGTTTATGCTCGTAATTGATATTGTTGTGAATTTGACCTGCGTTCACCATGCGTGGCATTATAGATGTTTTAGTAGTGCGAATCCTGAGAACCAGAATCAACGATTAATCGAACAACGATTGACAGGAAAGTGGGCGAAGACATGGACGGTATTATCATTCATATTCTGTCAATTTCATCCAAACTTGCCGGATTGATAAGTACCTGTTGAGTCCGTTTAGCAAGGCGCAATGCTGAATTCTACTTAAAACCTGCTGCATTGCCACCTTATGGCTGAGAAGCATAACACTGAACCGGATTTCCATCATTCATTTTGATCATGCAGAAAATTATGATGTACACTGATATATAAGAACATTGCTGATAAAAACTAGCCATTGGAGATGTATAAATTCCCTAATGAAATGTCGCTTTCATATGCGATGTATCGTATTATGAATTATGCGATTGATTCTTGTCACTAATGGACTACATTGTATCTATCAAGCGTGGGTAAATCGATAATGAGAAGCTACTGAATATTACGTACGTAAATGCATTCGTATGGGAGTTGAAATTCCATCCCGCAATGTGTATGCATGAAACCCAGTGATGATTGTGCATCCTTCTGTGACGGTAATTCTTATCATAAAGAAGAAACCATGTATGAAACTATCGAATCAGTTGACGAATCGGTGATATTAATGTTGTCAAAAGTCATGAGACATTCCGAATGTTAGTTCATTTGATAAACCTTATAGTCCGGGAGCTAGCGTGAAGTTGTGCAGGGAACGAGGTAGTACATAAAACTTTCACATAGCATAGTACACCTCTAACCTACTGCAAAACTTCGCGTCTGCCGGATCAAATCATTTGCTTTTCAGAAATAGAGAGGATAACACAATCCTATGTATTTCCATTGGTAAAATTGTGACATTTAAGGTGTTGACTCCATCTTTTCGAGTTTTTGCTCATAAAAGTTACACAAATTGGTATTTTGTTGAACTGGTTATTATAGAAATCATCTAGAGATCATGATCTTTCAAATGAGTTATCATTCAGTGACAGAGGATGAAGTAAAGTGTACAAACAGACACTTTTCATTAAAGCATATCAACAACTTTCCTGAAATTCTATGTTAAAATTTGCAGTTACACCAACGAAAAGTGTCTGTTTGTACACTTTAAGTTTTATGTACTACCTCGTTCCCTGCACAACTTCACGCTAGCTCCCGGACTATTGCGGTCTGCCTATATGTGAGACACAGACTTCACAGTCATCTGCTTGTTCAATCAGAAATGAATGGTATTTGGCAAGAGCATCTATCTTCGGTGACACGATGATAAGATTTATCTAACATTCATATACATGTATGTGGTCTAATCCAATGGTGTGTATCTCTAAGAGTAGTAAGATGGATTTTGTACTAAATCATAAATGAAATATGACTCTACCTTACTTCTAAACGTCATTGTGCTCCATAATGAAACTGAAGCGTCACTGTTCCCCCATGCTGGGACCTTGAGACTTGGGGGGGGGGAGTGTTGACATAGTCAAGCCTTTTCTGGAGCGTTGTGGTACTTCGAGTGTAGATTTCCTTCCGACCGACTTTAAACTACACTTTTGTGGCTGGACCTCTGTACCAGAAGATCTGTGGGCCAATCATTTCACCACTGCACCACGTAGACCACTGATGAATTACTATTCTCAATGGAAGAGTGGTAAATAATGGCATAACATAAAGCAGTCGCACACAATGATCTTCATACACTAAAAATTCGACCGGATTAGGAAAAAATCCAATTCTATTTCCGGTCGGAATTCCGGCGAAATTTAAAATCCGGTGCATCCCTACGCGCAATAGAATCGCGGCAAAGAGGACATGTGTATGTACATCAGGTACACATGAATTTTCAAGTCTTTCTACCGCTTTTCAAGTTTTTTCAAGTCATCTAAACGCCATTCATTTAGAGCACCTATGCGCCTGTATAAAAGTTTTAATCAGAGTTTCATCCTTGCAAAGACATTAAAAAAAGTCTCTTATTGGCAGCAATGTCTGAAACTACACAATCTGATGAATCAATATTTTCAATCTCTGATATGCAGTATTGTATCGATTTGTACATGCTCACAAATAATTTTGTAATTATTGTTATTGTAGTGAATAGTGATGAATTGGCAGAACTCCCCACATTGGCAGGCACAGGGTCTTAATTGGAATAAGTTTCAGTATGCTCAAGCGTTCAACCAGATGTCATATCAGAATTCAGCTCCAGTTGTTAATGGCTTTAATGGATGGAATGCACACATAAATCACCAAAGAAATATCTCACAAAGTAAGTTTTCTTATTTTTCTGATAAATTTAATTGACATTTTCCCGACGCTTTATTCGTTAGCCCTATTTTACCCGGGGCTACTTAGAGCTCCGAAGACCCGGGGTCTCCTGGAACCCTCTCTGATTTTGCCTTGATTATTCAATCGTTCTCAAAATTGATACATTGTACAACTGGTGTATACTCTTTTCAATGGTTTCAGCTTTTACCAACTCGGTCATCTTGTTATAATGAATAGCAGTTCAAAATTTGAATTCCGTTTTTTCAAAAATTGATACCTTGAGTATCTGTTGAAGATTGATGAAAGTTGACTTTGACATGGGATATGTATCGATGAAATATTACGTGAAAACGTCTTGAATGAATGTATGACGAATTCTATAATATATGACATAAGTTTTCACAAAGTGTCAAGGCCTTTGCACAATGATGGATAGTAAAAATTACCATTAAAGCGGTGTAGAACGTAGCACTCATTCATGTAAGAAATAGTCTTTAGCAGCGACTTTGAAAACTTAGTGTTCCTTGAGAGGTAACGGAGGACGGGAGCGGTCCTCCCGTTGACCGCTTTTAGACGTGTTCTTGGTACAACTAGTGAATTTCGCAGAAGCAGATCTGAGGCGAGAGCGATGAGCAAGTGAGCTGACTGGAACAAGCAGCTCAATTACTCAGGAGCAACACTATGGATGCATTTGAATACTAGGGTGACGAGATGTAGATCGATTGAGGATCGCATTGACAACCATCTCAAGTTTTTCAATGTTGATGTGATATGACTGGGTCGAGGGAGGCCGAAAACCAAGAGAGCTGAGGCATTTTTCACCGCTTGAAGGCAGGCAATTCTGTAGTCCGACAGACCACAAAGAATGGAAATGCAGTACACAAGCCTTGGGAAGACGAGGGAAGTCACGCGATGATGTAGTTGTGGAAACATGGGATGCGAATGAGAACGTTAAATCAATGATGACACCAAGACAGCGAATGGACAAAACTGGGCGATCGAAATGGACGATGAGGATTGGTTCTTGGTGACGTACTGCGAGGCGCTTCTAGGGATGTCAATACCGGGATCCCGTTATTAGCACATTTTTTCGGTATTTCCAATACCGGTATTCACTACGGTAATACCGGTATTGATCGGTATTATCGAATATCTGAAAACGGAGTTACTGACATACTCAACTTCTCTTGCAGTGCTTGATTTGGTAATGCGCTAAATGCCATAAATAGCTCAATCGTCTACGTCATATTAAATGGATATGGATAGATTGAAGCAGGTGATACGAGAAATAGAATAGGATGATTCATTCTTGTCGCTTATTTCGTGCTTCGTGCGTACCTACTTGCGCGTGTGTGCGACGTTGCGCGCGCGCTTGTCAACCATTACCAAGTTCAACACCCAATCATAGTCATTTCCCCAAATGTAACAATAAAAGGTTCCATTGACGTTTTAAGCGTCGAAAAAAGGGATGAGTTTTCTAAGAAATTCATAGCTCTCTATTTACTCGATATCACACCTAGCTATTCAAATTGTCTACTGAGCGGAACTCTAATGGCCGCGGCCCAAATAACCTACGACGTCTTCAAGAGAACTGGTGTGTGGCAATATTTTCTTAGATCTAGTGATGCACAAACTGCAAAATGTACACTTTGCTTTAATAAAGTGATCAAATGTGGCGGCGGCTCAACGAGTGGACTTCGAACACACATGCGAACTCAGCATCCGGAATGTTTAGCCAGCATCGAGCAATCTGCAGTCCCAGGACCAGGACCAGGACCATCTTCACAGAACGCTTCAACGTCAAATAGGCGCAAACCAACTTCGCTTGACAACTACGTATTGCAGAAAGGATCTCTAACTCTACAGTGCACTCTTGCTAGACTAACAGCGAAAGACGAGCTTTCGTTTAAAACGATAGCCGAGTCGACAGATATACAGATGCTACTTCGAAGTAAATTCGACAACGTCCCTTCTTCCCGTACAACAATAGTGAAGATGGTCTCCGAGTACGAAGACCTTGTTTGTGATAGAATTAAAATGGAACTTTCTCTCAGAAAGGAGAAACAGGCAAAATTCTGTTTGACTTTTAATGAATGGACATCAATGCGCAACAAACGGTACATGAAGATTTGCTTGCACGATGGCGATGCTTCTCCAAATGGACGAGTTTTTTACAACCTTGGATTAATTCGCATCGCAAACTCAATGCCGGCTTTTCGGTGTTTGGAGCTTATTATCGACACACTTGAAACCTATAGCTTGAATCTGACTGACATAGTTGCCTTTTGTACCGATGGTGCTTCGTTGATGCAGTGCGTGGGAAAAGAGGCAAAAGTTCTTCATCAGCTGTGTTTTGCACATTCAATCCATCTTGCTGTTTGTGATACGTTTTATCCTAAAGTTACAACAACCGCGATAACTGAAACTACAACTTCGGACGAAGATAGCGACGATTCAGATTTAGAATGGGAAGTGATTGACAATCCAGAACTATCTTTCAGTGTTCGTGAAGTGGTCAACAAAGGTCGCTCTGTAGTACGCCTATTCAGAAAGTCGCCTGTTTCCAATGATAAGCTGCAGTTTTTTGTGAAAGAGGCTCATAAGAAGGACCTTGTGCTTATATTGGACGTGAAAACACGGTGGGACAGTTTGTACCAAATGCTGGAACGCTTTCTGAAACTTCGTGATTGTGTCGAGCAGGCTCTTATTGCTCTGAACAAATCAATTGCATTATCTTTCACTGAGGAAGAAGTCAGTGTTATCCAAACCATCTGCAACGTGCTGAAGCCTGTTAGTGTTGCAATTACACGCATGAAGCGAAGAGACGTGACTCTCGTAACAGCAAAACAAGTGACTGATTTCGTTTCTGATAAACTCGAAGCCATGCTTGAACATGATGTACCGATGGCATCTATCGTCAACGATCTATTTGAATCATGGAAATCTCGTTTAGCGGAAAGAAACACGAGAACTACGGATGTGCTGAGCTTCCTTTTGGGCAATGATCAAGCTTCGTTGACAGCGAAAGATGTGAAGACTTTCGTCGTAAACTTGTTGAAACGAAGTGACTTTCAATTTTCATCACCCAGTCAGTCATCAAAAGAATCTTCTACCGACAAACAACTGGACGATGACGTGATTGAAGTACGTGAACCTGATCCCGATGATTATCATGCTCAACCAGATGCTTACATTTCCAGCAAAGATAAAAGCAAGACAGATTCCGGAGCCGTTGAGCCACCGTTGGAACGTGTTATCAGCAAGGAGCTAGAGGCATTCAAGTTACGGCGAAAGCGTGGTGAATTGTTGGAGTTAGTCACAAGTTGGTTACAATCAATCCCACCGACATCGGTTGAAAGCGAACGATCGTTTAGTGTCTCTGGTTGCTTTTGTACTAAGATACGTAATCGTCTCAGTGACGATTCATTGAATTGTTTGTGCATTTTGAAATGGTACTTCAAGCAGGACTTTTTACAAGTACTTTGATATTTTGTAGCCTACCATGAGTAACAGAGTTTTTTCACTACTACAGATTATTCTACAGAGTTCTTCTTAAAAATACTATTTTAGAAAACAATCTTGTTTTTTTTGGATAAATTCTAGAAGTGATAAAGAAATATAAAAATACATTTAAGTAATAAATAAGAGGCAGTAATACCGCAGTATGTCAAATAAATTTAGATCTTAGGTCTATTACTAAACTTAGGTCTTTAGCCTAACTTAAGTTATCTTAGCTAGATTGTTATAGCCTATTGCCTATTCTTTCAGATAAAGTTTACATGTAGGCCTAGGTCATAATAAGACGGTAACTCCAAATATATTTTTAATTTCAAAAATTTGTCATGTTTGATAAAGGACAGTCAAATCTTATTATTTTCAATATATAGAAAATGCGTTAGATAAGCGTACGTTTCAATTATTATACATGCATGACACATGGGTCATGGATACACGCCAAAAGATCGGATAGGCCTGTCATATTAAAATACTTAACTAGAAAAAATCACTAATTTTCAATAAATTATTCGACTAATATAATAATAATAAAGTATTCGACTAATAGGCCTAGCGCATATCACTAGGCTACAATGTCACAGGTATAACTCAGGATATGGGCCTATTGAGCAGATGATGAAATGTGTGCATATACACGTATATATACTATAAATCGTATATACCGGTATTGCAACCTTCCGGTATTCAAATACCGGTATTTCAAAAATGGTCCGGTATTGGCATCCCTAGGCGCTTCCCGTGGCACACCACTTGAACTTCGTATTTTCTGTACTGAGGCGCAGTTTGTTTGACTATATCCAAGAGTCGATCTCACTTACACAGCGCGATATTTGCGTTGTTAGGTTGGAATATCAGTCGGGCAACATGATCTATAGACCTGGAGATCATCAAAGAAAACGTGGACCTTCAGACCGAAACCTCGAACAAGATGAAAATGATGTCCATAGTTCATAATATCAAAAGAATGTGCCCTAGAACTGACCCCTGTGAGACACCAAGTTACTTACATGCTGAGTAGATGAGATGTTATTATGATACTTGTGAAATTGATGATGTCGTCTCAAACATGATTCAAACCACATAAGTGCCAATTCAGACACCTCAAGAAGATGGAGAGGCGATCGAGGAGAAAATCAGGATCAACAGACTCAAGCACTGAGGAAATGTCAGCAGAGAAAAGTGTAACTTCACCAGCGTCCATAGATGAAAGTATTTCAGTTGTCATTTTCAGAATTGCAGTCTCTGTTCCCTCGATAGGCGGACTGAGATGGTACAGCATCAAATCACTTGAATGCAAGTAAGATATCAATTGCCAGAATACTAACATTTCAATAAGTTAGGGAATAGCAGGAAGGTTGCTGATTGGGCGATAGGAAGTCATGTCTTCAGCATCAAAATGGCATGTCTTCATGACTGGGGTCACACACGAAGTCTCTAAATGAATAGAAAAATACATTGAGAAAGTAATACATTCACCAGAAAGGCCAGGAACGGTGAAACCAAATCCAAACAGTCTTTCAGAATGTTGGGAGAGGATCCATGGAGGACTATTTGACATTGAGGCTACTTGATTTATAGTGACTGGCGCGAAAGTTGGTGGATCCGAATTGTTTTTTGAAGAGCGAGTGTTTAGTCTGAGTGAGAAAGAATAGATCCGTTGTAGATGAGCATCCACGACCGCGAAGAGAAATGATAGACTGCCATCACCGACGAGGCTGATGATGCTCTGATTTCACCTTGGAACGCCAGAGTAAGTCACGCTTGCACCTCACAACATTTCGGTAGGCCACTTTACGGACTCGCCATGCATCAGTCTCGACATCGCGCATGTCTGAATTGCGAATATAGCGTTCGACACGATAGAAGAGACGCTTAGCGAGTTTGCATTCGTCGTCAAACCAAGAATCTGACGGGCGCCGACAAATTTTGACGGTGCATGAAGGAATGAGATCGTTAAGTGCTCTTGTGATAACCTTGTTATAGATGTAGACAAGTTGATCGCGCGTCTGATCATACCGCGCCTCTTAATCACATAAGATCGAGAAAGACAGAATGCGTCGGAATTTAGCAACTTTCATTCCATGGACGATATTTCACCGTCAGGTAGACCGGCGGGGAGCGATGAAGATTGGATTTCCAACATACAAGTTTGTGATCCGAAAGACCAGGATCGTTGACGAGTACGCGGAAGAAGGGAAGATCAGTTAGCGTGAAAACCAGATCAATTGTTCCGTCATGAATATGGGTCGGCTCATCAGCACTGCAAGAGAGGCCATAGGATGAGTAAAAGTTCACCTTTTTGACGAGCATGCTGCAAAATGCGACAAGCAAACGCATCTAAAATATCGTGAGACAGGATCTGTCCAGCTTATATTTAGAATCCATTGATGGCATAACTTGTATATCAACAGGGGTCTCACTCGGCAAAAAATCAAAAAAATAGCAAAAAATTTAAGAATGTGGCAGAAAATAGCAAAAAAAGGTAAAGAATGGTTAAAAAATGGCGAAAAATCTGGGATTTTTACTATTATCAGCAGTAATTATTTTCTTGTTGATATCTCTGTGGTCCAATTCTTAAATGATGTAGTGGAAATTTCTAGCAATCCAAAATTCACGTAATTTTGCTGCATACTTTCATTTCAGTCACTGATTACTTAGATATTTTCGGATTCTGTCGTCATCAAATCTCGATAAGGATTCATAACAATCGAAACTTTCGATTGGCATTGAAGCCAGGAAAAGAGCGAATGAAATGCTTTCTCAGCCTGAATTCCAGGCTAAGCGTCCGAAACCTTAAGACTAGAAATTCTGACTTTTATTAAAATAGTTTTTTAGATTTTGGGATTGTTTGGACTTTGAAGGACATGAAGTTGTTTAAAATTTTATATTGTTGTTTCAAATTTTAAATTGTTTCATTTGTTCGTTGATATTTTGTTGATTTTGCATCTAATAATACAGATTTTTAATATCACATGTGATCAGAGTATTTTGATGTAGAATGACTTAAATAGCATTTATACTTAGGTTGAACAATTTAACTCGTCTTGCATTTGACTTCCGTAGCTAGGTCAATGCTAAAACGTTACTGGGAAAATAACTTGCAATTAAGGATTACTTAACCTAAGACGAATGTTTTCAGTGGACGATAGGTACACGAAAAAATCGTATAAGTATCATATAAGGACTGTATCCTGAAAAGAAAAAGGTCGATTGTATCGTGGTGAATACTTCATGGTGCACTATTCACTCAAGTCATTTAGTTTTCTCCATTTTAGAAGAAAAATAAGGGGCAAAAAATTTTTTGCCACCCTAGCAAAAAAAGTGGCAAAAAATCCAAACTTTTGGAGTGAGACCCCTGTATCAACTGTAAGTGGTATTTACTTGATGATGTTATTATTCATATAACAATTAACATAAATGTAGCTGCATTCGTGGATAAGTAAGGTCAATCTTGAAGAAATGAGCGCCAGTTAGTCAGTTCAAGTTCACGAATATTGTGAGCTGGTTCAATTGAACGGAGTTCAGTCACACTGGTAGGGAGTCATATTAAAACATTGAGAAAATTTCCCCAGTAACCAGCATCGTCATTTACAATTTCTTTCACAAGCAGGGTATCCCATATCCTGAAATGTCATTAAAAATTGTCCTTGAATGTCGTGGAATTGCCCTGGAATTTCTTTTCACGGACGTGGACATTTCATTGACCTCGAAATGTAGCTGTCATTGACCGTGACTGGTTTTGGAAAGGACGAAATGTAAAGGAGGCCCTTTGGACCAAGTAATGCATCAGCAGCAGCAAGGTGAAGCATGCATGGCATGTTCCTCCTTGGTAATCTAAGTTGTGTTTTTCTTCTCTTAGCATGATTTTCGAACATTTTGAGTACTGATTTGATTTTGTTAGTGGTATGTATTATCTTAACTTTTATGAAGTAGTTTTTTATTACGTTTTTTTGTAAACCGACGTTTGATGATCTGTTATGACTGGTATTAAACTTGTTTAAATGCATGCATGGCAGTCACTCTTCTGATGGCGGGACGCGGTGCGCCTTGACAGCACTCAAATAATAAATTCATTTTACCTGACATCAAAGGTTTTTGGTCGCCTGTGCATAAGTATGACGATAACACTAATTGTTGCACCATTATTGCCTTGCACGCTTATCAGAATTGAAGCATGATGAAAAATAAAAAGCATATAAATGTCGGCGCTTCATAATTTTCCAGTGAGACTGAATCAATGAAGACCTATTTAACGAACATGAATCAATTTTCAATTATTAAATTTTTTACAATATGGACTGGACAAGGCAACGAGGGAAAGCTGGAGGTTCATAAATGCAGGAAAATATGTGAAAAGAAGATATGATATCAAACAATTACAAGTTCAAGGGAAATTCAGCATGGTTGAGCTCTAATTAATTATTATCTGTGGCCTTGGTGCATTAATAATTCATGTATTTTTAGTCACAGCATGGGGCCTATGATGTATAGGATCATAACATAAATATTCATAACTATATAAAATGGATTACCCATTTTAAATCATCCCATAATCATCCCATTTAAATCATCCCAAAGCTGAAAATGGGACCCGGGAAAAGTAACTTATGGGAATTTTCATTTAGAAAGCCTGGAAATGTTCGTTCAAATTTTTACCCCTGAATTTTCGTAAATTTCCCTGGAAACACCTTGAAATTTTCATTCAAACTTGCGTGGACACCCTGTAAAATTATTTCAAAATTTGGAGTCACTTTTACAAGCTTTTAAAGTATTCCAATTTCAATTGCTTCGCATTCCTATTAGCACTATCGAAATAGGAACCACTATCTGTTTTGGTTTATCTATCTATTTGGTTTTCTACTCATGATTTATCAACCTCCATTTACTTAGGACTGATTTGAACGGATGCTTCAATGAATCGGCTACACGGACTTCTTTGCGTGTCTGTATTGAATAATAATTCACAATTACAATGTACATTTCTCACGTGTTTAACTGCGATATTTTTTGCAGATAATGCAAGGGCCGCTCGAAATCCGAATTATCATGGAAATCGTTGGCAGCAGCAAGTTCCGGCAATAGATGTATCAAGCAGTCATATTAATGCGCAGACGGTAAGTTAATTGCATGTCCTGCAAGATGACAATTTCAATTCATTCATTCTGTATGCTAAGGTATAACATGCAATGAGTAATTTTTCCCCTGATGTCTATTGCTATTAGTCCATATTGTGTGGAGCTTTAGTGTTTCTAGGTCCGTCAGCTTGCAGTGAGTCTGATCATTTTCTTTTAATTCATATGAAATTGCAGCTGAGCCTGGGTAAACATTCAGACTATACAAATTTAAACACATCATCTGGGACGGCATAGTCAATCATAATTTTGGAGTGCTGCATAGGTCCATCAGTTAGTTTCTTAATGTTTCTGAAGCAAAATCTTAACTGCACAATAGTAATTTTTAAATATCTTCTATCATGCATGGGTTTTTCCGATAGTGCCAAAATTCTGAGAATTAGTGTATAAGTAGTATGACATAGCCTACATGCAACATTTTTAACTTGCGAATTGTGATAAAAATGTTATCGACATTATTCTTTATTTCACTCATCAAGACAGCTCATGGGGTTGCTGAAATATAGAGTAGGTTGTTCAATTGAAGCATGCAAAATGCTGGAATAAAAAATAAACGAAGAAACCTAAAGCACAAAAATCATGATTTTCAAACCTACTCTGGAATCACATGCATGTTTCACTAATGAAAAATCTCCTGGACCATTTAAGTGTCCATCTTGCACAAATTGCATGGCAGGATAATCGATTTTTCTTGTACGACACTGAATATTACTCATAACATTTAGATAACTGAAAAGGTAAATTAAACCTCATCTGCATGCACCTATTTGTCATCCTATTCAGCATACGCGTAACATTTTGTTAGAAAGTAAATCATTCCCCTTTTTCTTAGTTTTTCATCAACTTATGCTAAAGAACGCATTGTGACAGGATTTATCGACCTTTATTATTATTATATGAAAGCATAAAAATGTGATGAAAACATTTATGTAAAGCCTTTAACATATATTTCGCAATAAGTATGTGCAAGTGAAAAAGGCTAACAATTTGGGCACTTACAACTCTTTATTAGTCTCCTATGTGTGTAGGAAAAATTCCTTCTTTGCAAACCTCACACTTAGTACGCGTCACCTTTCCACAAGAAGCAACTTTACATCGCCCAATAAACTTCCGATTTGCTGGGGGATTTGTAGTTGATGGCAAAAAATCGAACAACACTGCAGCATTGTTGATAGCTTTTGGAAGATTGAAATTAATGGCATGAATTTCATATAGGAAAGACAGACACGAACTTCGTTTCAAAGACTAATAATTTTACGATTAGTGTATCGCAAAATTATGAGCAGAATATCATCGTTCATGAACACATAGAAAGTCTCTGTTTCACTAGAAGGATGAACAAGAGTCGCTGAATTTACACCCAGCATGATGTTTCTCTCTTGACGTCGTCCCAAGAATGGTTCAGATCGGTAGGAAATTCCACCAGCACGACCCATAATTTCAGAATCAGATTCGTCCGAAGATTCGCAATCGTCGTCACTCGTTTCAGCATAAAAATCAGTATCTCCATCAATATATCATGTTGATCACAGTCACCATGTTCGATACACGAATCATCGTTTTCGATTTCATAATTGTTATACTGCCCTGTTTCATTATCATACTCATTGATTCCCGTTTCATCTTCATCACTAACACTTTCATTGAATATAAGACGAAGAGCTTCTTCAGCTGATACTCGTTTTAGTCGTGGCATTTCAAGCATCAATGATAAATTTACAGCTATCATAGAACATTCGATGTTTTATGTATCACACTAAAGTAGATAGATAGCGATATATAAATATCTATTATCATTGAATCGATGTCAAATCACGTGAGTCAATGATAGTCGATGATTTGACATGGGAGCGGGAGCCCTTTGACGTGCTATGACTAATTATTTGCTTCACTATTGCACAGCAGCCAGAAGACAGTAGCGCATGCTTTGATTGCAGTTGAAACCTTTCTCCAAACAATGCAGAGCTAAAGATAAATTTTTAACAAAACATGTTGGAAGATGTGGCTCCCTGAGATGTGGGTGTAGAATTTCATAAAAACTGCTTACAGCACTGCATGAAAACGATATTCAGTAGAACCTTGCTAATGAAAATAAATATGAATGTCACAGAATCATCATTTTAAGATCCAAACTCTGAACTCTTTCTACACAAAATATTGCAGGTATCTAAAGATATAATTGTAACAAAATGTTTCGCGCATGTAGATGAGGGTTAAATTCCGAAAATATGTGATCATCGAAATTATTTTATAACTGTTGCATTATGATTTCAGTCGAACAACCAATCGTTACAATCTCATGCACCGAAGAATAAGAAAAACCGGAAACGTAAATTTCAGCAACAACAATCTCACAGTCAGCAAGCTCAGACATCTTGTAAACGGACAGAAGAGGCAGATAAGTTCAAACGCCTGAAATTCGATGAGGCAGAGAGTGAAACACCGAAACACAAGCCCTTTATGTCTATAGCCGATGCCCCAGCCTCTATGTCTTACGAAGAAAAGGTAAAACTGAAGCCTTCATCATCAGATTAATTTTGTGTAATTTGCATTTATGTGCATGTGTTATTTAGAGACGTACACTACCTGTAGATAATTTCCAGTTGTAGTGTGAATGGGACTTCCCATATGGTGTTGTGGGAATGGATATTTGTTTAATGGGAATTCAGGACGCCTGTGAAATACAAACTAAAATGGATCAAAAACTGATATTTTAAGGAAACAAGAAAATTAATTGAAATCGATGGCCGAGCAACAGCCATCAACAGTACATCAATTCTTTACTCAGGATTCATTCATGTTTACAGCCATGTAGGCAAGATCAAGAACCATATGATGAGAGAACCATATATGAGAATCATGTAAGCAGATAATGAACCAAATGCTTCTTTTTGAGACAAATTGATATCAAGATTTTTCCGGGTGCTTGTCAGAGACGCCACTTTTACTAGCCTATGGCAATTCGTTTTCTTAAGTCTCCATCGTCCCTCCCATCATGATGCAACAATCATGATGGCACATCATGTCACAATGTCCGACCAGTGTTGTACGCGTCAATTGCCAAATTATTGTCGGCGTCAATTCATGGCGTAAATTTAACATCATATTTCATCATCTGTTTTGAAACTCAAATGGTGAATAGACTTTGTCGCTGCGAATACGTTTACAGTAGGCCTGAAAATCTCTCCTTTCGGCACTCCGCACGGACAGCAAAACAACGTCGACAGATCCAAAAGAGAATTAGGAATAAAAGTGAAGTCGAGTTTATTATCAATATGTAAAGAAAATGTTGGTAACATTCGCCGATAAGCCTGTGGACGAAATATCAATGTACACACAGTCGTTGCGAATTGTCATATTCAATAATTTTGATTTTGTTATTGGCTCCAGCAGTTCAGCTACCTGAAAGTGATGACTGATGCACTTGTCGAAGAAATATCACATAAGGTAGACATACCTGAACATCTACTTTGAAGCCATTAGCATAGGCCTACCCATTATTGAGAATATCGAGATTAGGCCTTTCCAACTCCAATCACTGAACCAAATAATGAAAGTCACTTTTTACATTGCCAGATGCTACATTTATTTTGTATTCAAGAAAACTAATCGCTAAGTATGTAAAATTTATTATAAAACATTTTGTCACCACTACACTTAAAATTTACCTACTGTATTCTAAAATTGACGCTCTTTTTCAGAGGCAAATTGAAGCCGTCAGCGTCAATTTCTTAAATTGACGGCGTCAACGTACAGCACTGTGTCCGACTAAAAGACTGCTCACTCTTGATGTATGACACTTCGTCCATTCCGAGAGCCATGATCCTAGTCTCCTAACATTAAGATACAGCCTCACTTTCGCACTCGCCTTGCAAACATGTTCAAGTAGTTCATTCGTTTTTCGTAGTTGTGATGTTGGCCATGTATCTCTGATTATTTGCAATTCTCTCGGAAGTTCGCGCCCTCATCATATGTAATAATAATAATAATAATAGCCTTTATTTGTCCAACAACAATGATTCTGTAGACGTACAATATTGACACAATTGAAATTAATACAAGTTTTAAATTACGCGACATGTAGACGAACCACAAGAAGTCAAAGATACACACAAAAATTTATCTAGCGAAGCGTATAAATGAGTTGGCTAAACGGACAGTCTTTGCCTTCGGTGGGCGTAGTGGGTATTTCTTTCGTAGGCACCTATCCCGTGGAAGAAAAAATCCTCTGAGCGGGTGACTAGAATCACCAACAACTTTACGAAAAAGGGACAGACACATTTTGTCAACGACATCAAATAATGCCGGGGAAATATCCTTGCCAATAATTTTAGATACTCTCTTCTCAACACCAGACATCTTCCGATGCAGATATTCCGGTGCGTTAACAAACACTGGGCAGCAATATAAGATAGTGGACCGGACAAATGCAAAATACGCTCTCCTTAAAGTAAAATCATCACAACCTGACTTCTTCAAATTCCAAATAATGAACAACCTCCTTGAGGCACAGGCAACAATGGTGTTAACATGCTTGTTCCATTTCATATCGTCAGATATGTGAACTCCCAAAAGTTTCAGGTGCGATACGGTTTGAATAACGGCTCCATCTGTCAGCTCAATTGGGAGAACACTTGCGTTTTTGCGAGTAATGATGTTCATCACTTTACACTTAGAAAAATTTATTCTGAGTCCAATAGATGATGACCACGACTGAATATGATTAAATTCCTCCTGTAAAAGGTCTTCTTCTGGGGATCGAATAAAGTGCAACAATGTCAAGTCATCTGCGTACATTACTACTGACGTGTTAGGATACAAGGTTTCGAAGTTATCAACAGACATACAGAATAATAGCGGTCCTAAAATACTTCCTTGTGGAACTCCCATTGGGACAGAATACAAATGAGAAAAAGAAGATGAAACACGGACACACTGACTGCGATTAGAAAGAAAACTTTTGATCCACTGGGTTACAGATTCGGTAAGTCCAAACTTGACACATGACGCTAAGATTAATTCATGCGAAAGCAAATCGAACGCCTTAGCAAAGTCAATCATCAATAGACGGACGATACCTGAACCATCATCAAGGAATTTTAACACACTTTGATATAAGAGCGTCATTGCTACGGCTGTCCCTTTGCTGGGCAAATACGCGAATTGACGTGAAGAGATGTTTTCACGAATACGAGGAAGAATCAATTTATCCTCTCCAAACATTTTGCCAAAATCGGAAGTAAAGATATTGGTCGATACTGGTTTACTGTCGTTGGAGATGAGCATTTTGGGACAGGTGTGATAATAGCACATTTGAAGCAATCGGGAACTGTTTTCAAACTTAGACTCCGATTGAATAATTCGGTTATGGCTGGAGATAACAGGTCAGAAAAATCTCGGAATATCCAGTGAGGTAAGCCATCTATTCCGGGGCTCTTCTTTTTGACTTTGCTGAGAACAGATGATACCTCATCAACAGAAAAAGTCGTGACAGAATGACGTTCGTCGCTTGTGCTTGATTCCGATGATTCGTAAAAGACTTCAGACGAAGGCTGAGGCACATGCGATTGACCATAACAGGAAGAGAAATAGTCAGCGAGTTCATGAGCAGAGAATGGAATATCAACACATGGTACTCCGCATCTTGCGACGTACTTAATAGCATTCCACATTTCTTTGGAATTACCAGCTGAAATAGTTGATTGAATGTAGTTCTGCTTTAAGAAAGCGCAATGTTTGTTTACTTCGGCCTTAAGTCTTGCATATTTCTGCATTTTCCCTTCTTTGTGTGCTCTGTCTCGGTTGTTGATCAGCAGTTTCAATGAGCCTCGCATCCAAGGAGGATCCGTTGATCTTATGCGAATAATTCGTTTGGGGAAGCACCAATCAAATAACGCGTACATACAGCTCTGGAAAAGAGTCATCGCCGAGTTAATATCCGATTCTGACCGAACCAGACTCAACCAGTCATACTTTTGAATTTGTTCACAGAAGAAAGCCTTATTGTAATTAGTCACTTTTCGAATACTCTTCTTTGAGATAACCGGTGTCAATTGGGAAGTGGACCAAACAACAACCACATGATCTGAATTGCCCAATGGACCATAACATTGAGGAGGGTTTTCACTCACAATATTTGTAAAAATTTGGTCAAGGGTGTTATCGCCTCTTGTTTTGAAATCCACAAGCGCCTTGGTGCCAGTGACTTGACTGATTTCATCAGTATAGTGGCGCAGATCATTAATATCCCCAGCGATCACGATTCTTACGTCAGAGGAGTCAAGAATAGATGAAAATGTGAAGTCAATTATGTCAACGATGCAAGATATGGCAGCTTCGTGCTCAGACGGGTTATTCCAAAATGGATGATATATCGCTATGAATAATAAATTAGGCAGCACAAATGGAAGAATCTCTGAATTGCAAGATCCCAGTGAAGGTACATCGAAACAGGACAGCACTGTCGAATTGAGAAATTCTCGCACATAACACAGTATACCACCTCCAGCTCGATTGCGGTCTTTTCGGATGATGCGATAATCTCTGCAAGCAACTGCAATGTCAGGAATCGAGTCATCGAGCCAAGATTCACACAAGACAGCGATATCTGGCGTAAATTCGGAAAGTTTGATAGATATTTCATCGACTTTGTTGACAATAGATCGAATATTAGTTATTAATACATTGGGAGGTCGACGTGAAAATGAGGATTTTTTGAAGTTGGTAATAGGCACATTGCGTAATGTACGATAACGTGGTTGGTGGGAAGCGAAGGAAGAGATTGCAGATCGGCGGTGAGAAATGATGACTGGGATAGGTCGTTCAAGGACAGTTGAATACGAAGATTGAGTGCGCGGAGAGGCCCCATTCTGTTGATCGCCATGTGGCGAGTCTTCCCCTTCTTGAGTTGTGACGTCATCAGCAGTCAGCGGTGGGAGTCGTCGGATCTTCAGGAACCACAGTTTGCGTCTAATACGCCTTGGTAAGGAGAAATTGGGAGAACGCAGTTTTAGCAGGTCTTCGCGAGAGTAGCACAGGCGCTGCGATGATAGGGAAAAGTTTGGTATTTGGCTAGAGGACTGACAACTGACAAGGGGATGAATCATGCTGATTTATACTGCAGAAGCGCAAATGTGATGAAGCACAATAGAGATTTCGCCAAGAATCGGAGTTAATCCACAAAAACGATGAAAAATCCCGAATCACGGACAAGCGAAGGTGAATAATACACTCAGCACCAATAACTGGAAGGGTGAGTTTGGTATGTCGATAGCACACTGACAGCCGAAAGAACTGAGACTAAAGGGTTTGCCTTTGCCGCCGATGAACGCCACGCACGAGACACGACCGCCCCGGCAGACGCTAAGGAAGCGAATGTAACGACACATGCGCAAAATCTACTTCAAAAATTGCACTGATAGAAAAAATCTTTCGGTAACAAACTATTTAGAAAAACAACACGATGTATTAACCGAAAAGTATGCATCTGCAAGTGCATGCCTGCATCACAAATAATTCCATACGATAATACGTTTATCTGAAAATAATTTCGGAAAATGGCAAATTTTATGTGAAACTGTTTAAATGCTTCTTTGCTTCTTAATGCTTCTTTGGCTTATTATTTTAGTTGTCCCATGTGATATGGAATAATTTTAAAGAGAATCGCCAGTCTGAAGACAGGTTCAGAAAGAAGTGTGTGGTGCGAGATACCCTTTCTTCGATCCTCGATTATCTAGGCAGTAAGTCAAGACATATCTTGATTTGTCTTCCAACATGCTCATGTCTTGCTTTTATTCATAAGTACGAAATATTCAGGGGTCTCACTCGGCAAAAAATCAAAAAATAGCATAAAATTTAAGAATGTGGCAAAAAATAGCAAAAAAGTAAAGAATGTTAAAAAATGGCAAAAAATCTGGGATTTTTACTAGTATCAGCAGCAATTATTTTCTAATACTAAAACATGAATGCAATTCAACGCTCCCAATCGAAACTTTCGATTGTCATTGAAGCCAGGAAAAGAGCAAATGAAATGCTTTCTCAGCCTGAATTCCAGGCTAAGCGTCCGAAACCTTAAGACTAGAAATTCTGACTTTCATTAAAATAGTTTTTTAGATTTTGGGATTGTTTGGACTTTGAAGGACATGAAGTTGTTTAAAATTTTATATTGTTGTTTCAAATTTTAAATTGTTTCATTTGTTCGTTGATATTTTGTTGATTTTGCATCTAATAATACAGATTTTTAATATCACATGTGATCAGAGTATTTTGATGTAGAATGACTTAAATAGCATTTATACTTAGGTTGAACAATTTAACTCGTCTTGCATTTGACTTCCGTAGCTAGGTCAATGCTAAAACGTTACTGGGAAAATAACTTGCAATTAAGGATTACTTAACCTAAGACGAATGTTTTCAGTGGACGATAGGTACACGAAAAAATCGTATAAGTATCATATAAGGACTGTATCCTGAAAAGAAAAAGGTCGATTGTATCGTGGTGAATACTTCATGGTGCACTATTCACTCAAGTCATTTAGTTTTCTCCATTTTAGAAGAAAAATAAGGGGCAAAAAATTTTTGCCACCCTAGCAAAAAAGTGGCAAAAAATCCAAACTTTTGGAGTGAGACCCCTGAATATTGAGAAGAGCAAGGTCTGAGATGATGTTTTTCATATTCACGTATGTGCATTATTCAGCTAATTGTATTACAATTACAATGTAATTTCTGCCACAGCTAGTGACTATCTTCATGGGATTTCTTGGGTGGATGCTTGAGAATTAAATTACCTTAAATTTGAATGCTCATTTATCCACCCAAGAATTCTTTCTACTTGAAGACAGTAACTACAAAGCAATTATAACTGTGCTTTCAATATATGTATGAAACATCATTTCAAATTTGATTCTTCTCAATGTTTCGGACTAACCGGTATCCTATTTCACGCAGTTCATGTTTGTTTCAGAGAATCTAGTTCATGCTGTCGGGTCGACCATGAACGGATTTGGTTCCGAGAAGTCCGACTTAGATATGTGCCTTCATCTCACTTCCAAAGAAGTAAGTCATTCATTGCCGCCCTCATTGATTTCGCCGACAATAAAGACCAGAAGTCATGATCTTATTGACTGAATTTCATTATGATATTATGAAAACTATTCTGGTCTGGCATTAGTGATGGCAAGTTATGGATCTAACATAAGCAGCTTTCTTCCTCGTATGATAGGCATTGACAATGATGTTAACTGAATTGTATGAGTTATCTGAGTTCGGATGGTATACTCATTTTGTGACGTTTCATTCATTGGAGATTTGAACGCTCCCGGATGTCGACTGATCCATCCCGAAATCATCAATTGATAGTGTATAATAATCTAAGTTCCTATCACAATGTTCAAAACTAAATTTATCTCAACACATGAATTATCCCACTCTTAAAGATAATTTTTTAGACATGATCATGGCAAGGCACCCCTTGCAGCTGAAGCTCCCTTTACCCCAAGCTGCGATTTGTCGTTCAATCGCTTTTTCCATTGCACAGTGCATGTATGCCTCACTGCAACTTCTTCAAGGCCGATTGCTCTAAAATCGAGAACCTCCTTCATTTGATTGATTGAAATTATCGAGATTTCGGAGTTTTCGACTCAATATTTCTGGGATGATTTATTTTGTATGCTAATCCAAATAATTTCGAATTTGGACATTGTTCCCTTGTCTCTCAAGCGTCATTCTTCAAAATGTATCAAGTTTATTGGCTATCTTCTGTCAATGAAGAGGCCAATAAACTCAGTAAAATGATCCTGAATCCATCACTAAGCATCTGCAAGCGTGTGTTGAATATAATGACAGTATATGGACTCTTCATGAACAAAAGATTGCCCAAGAGATGATTTTCAACTTCTCATCTTTGAACTGTGCTCAAAACCTGCAACGATATGGTAAAATAAAGTGAAAAAAGACAATCGCACCCTTGGCATCGATTAAATGACCTGAAAATCCATCTGTCACTAGGATGGGTCAGGTCCATTTTCGGCAATCGGCCGAATACCTTGCTGATCGACCGCTTATTTGCTGATTGATGGACTTGATAATTAAATGTCATTAGAAAGGTTAGTTTTCATTAGAAGCTAGTGACTGATCGAAAGACAAGATTTCAATTTTTTAGATTAACCTAACTCTACATGTAGCCTGCGTTGTATACTGAACTATTAAAGATTTATTTTGAATTATTTCATTTACGATCATTGAAAAGGGCTGATTTCTTCCAGACTTAATTTTCGGTTAGATCATAAATGTTCATAAAAAATTATTTCAGCGCCTGGGTAGAACTCAGAGTGGGAAGCTGGTCAGAGTTTTCGGCCTGGGCTCGTTAGCCGAGCGGAGGCCCGGATTTTCTGGTCCTCGATGAAGTTTTAATTTTTCGACCCCGTCTTGTTTGAAATTAACAACCATTAGAGTACATGTATATTGGCAAATGGTGCTTCAATAATCAATTATCATATTTCAAAATTCGTTTAAGATCTTTTCTCGTTCGCAGAGTAAGTATTCATAGGCTGAGATGCATAGGATTATATTAGTGGAGTGCTCACTTGTACAGCTAGGGTATCTGACTTCGAATCCCAGCGCGGAATGTAAACCTATGCATTCACTTTCGTAAAGAATTACTGTTTTCCAAGTCTTGCAGCAAGAAATTACTAGTCACTTCAAACCCGTGTGACATAATAACAAGAGTGGGATCCTGTTACTTTATGTCAGGTTAGAAAATTGATCGGCTTGTCGATAATTCTCCCTCGTCTCTATTATTTCAATGATGCTGATAATCGACTTGATTTTAATTGGAATTTAATCTTAAAGAAATCATGTAAAAAAGCACTTTGCTGTATGTTTCTGTCACCAATATTTGTTTATGAGTTATACTTTAAGTAGCCTCTTACATTTCTAATCTAATTAGAAGTAATAAATCAGGATCTGTCTGCTTATTATTTGGTGCACTAAAACTATCATCAAGTTGCTTTTAGGTAAATCGGTCCTTTCAACATATCGAAAGCGTCGATTTCAGATGAATCTGAAAAAATAGTCGTCCGGTTCATCGGTCACCTTCCATCGATTAATCTGTAATCGGCCGATTAGCAAAATCTCTAATCGGTGCACTTCTAGCTATGGTGATGCCAGTTTTATGCTCTTTCTTAGTCAAGAGCTTTGAACGAAGTTCCCTCGACGATTATCTTGTGCGATGAACGGTCGCCGAGTGTTGCAAGTATTGAGTTTCTCATCGCATAATGACCTATCAAAATAGCTTTGAAATTTTTCATCTGTTGGAAAATGTTGCAATAGTGTTAGTGTTAATCAATGCTAAGGGTTTGCGCATCTGAGTATTTTGTCACCTCCCTACAGCTTCTGCAGTCTGTTCCAAGATGCGCTCTTGTACACGCGGATGAAATAAGTTCCGTTGATTCGAGGATCGTCTGCTTTTATATTCATTAAAAAAGCAGATGAAATGCAGAAAAGCGCTTTACATCTTCAAAATTCATTATTCAAGCCACTAAATGTTTTCTATTTTTCAATCAACTGATTGGCTTGAACGTGACTAAATTTCTTAGTTAAGTAGTCACCTAAATACATGTAGTAACGATAATCACGTTTAATGCCTCAGAGCCGAAGAAGTTTCATTCTTCCATGGTTCACTAGACTTTGTTTTGGCATGAAAGTGAAAATGATCATTCATAGGTATATTGTCTCTCTTTATTGCAGGAAGAGCTCTCGAAGCGCATGACACAATCCCTCCTGATGTCCATTCAGCGTGCTTTGCAGGCATCACGCCTATTCTACGATGTTCAGTTTATACCAGCCCGTGTTCCTATACTAAAGTTCCGTGACCGTGCTTCCGGCATCGAATGTGATCTCAACGTGAACAACACCGCTGGCATTCACAATACTCGTCTTCTGGCACTCTACTGTCGTTTTGACTGGCGCGTGCGGCCTTTGGGAATGTTTGTGAAGCACTGGGGTAGACTTTGCGATATCCATGACGCCAGTCGTGGCCGCCTCTCCTCGTACGCTTTTAACCTCATGTTGATTCAATATTTACAAAATGGCTGCACTCCACCCGTACTTCCGAGCCTCCAGAAGGATTATCAGGTGATCATTAAATTTGTGTATTCTATACTTGTGTTTGTGGAAACACAAAGGCTTCGATCTTCTGTTTCACTTCTATATACAGCCTGATTATTTTCAAGGGAATGGTTCACAATGCCAATAAGAGACGCATGGCGAATTATCGTCAGACATTTAGTAGAACAATAACTTTTCATTGAGACACAATGTTACAATGTTAGTGACAAACGGATATCTATCAAGATCGTTATCTACTACAAGTGGCTCGATTAATTAAATAGATAAAGACAAGAAAAGAAAAGTCGAATAATCATGCTTACTCAAAAGATCAAAGCAAAGAGGGCAAAGAATCACTTCTAAGCAAAAGTTAACTTTTTTCCTTAAGCAGTCTTCTGCCAATCAGCTCATGGCCCGAGATCCTTACGTTGTCTAAATCGATAACATAATCATCACTGTTGCAAAATCCTAAAATGTCTCGCTTCTTTAGATCTGACACCATACAATGAGTGTGAATGTGCTCCTTCCTTCCGGCTCATTAGGTCTGGATTCACCAATCCAGTCCTCAAGCTGCAATCTGGTTCACTGTATTTGCAATTTTTCTACTGTAGCACGTAGTTTTTCATGTGAAAATGTTCTGTGATGATAGTTGTATCCGGCACCTAATCAACGTCTCGGAATTCTTCGGAACAATTTTAGCAAAGTCCAGCTTTTTGCATAGAATTATTTTGGTAAAAAACTGGTGGTAGCAGCACAAAAGAACGATCTAATTTTACCACACTAAAATCATACTAAAAAATCATTCTTCTGGGTAGAAAAAGTTACTTCTAATTGCAGTTTCAGATAGATAATGTGAAGCGTAAAACACTCGACCTATCAGAATTGGCGTAGCTGCTGCGAGAAATTGTTAGGACTGAGTCAAAGATGTCAAAAATTGAATATTGTTTATATAATTTGAGATTTAAAAACCACTTTCCAAATCCCTGGTGATTTTCTAATATTTTTTTACAATCATTTGGATGTATTTCTAGGTGCTTGAGGAAGAAGGGACCGTTAAATTACTTTTTCATTTTTTAAGAAATGTTTGAAAATTCGATTTTTTCAAAATTTTTCTGAAATTTTTACTTTTTTGAGGGCCCACAGAAATTTTCTGGCTGCGAAAAAGCTGTGAATTCCACCTGGAACATCTATAGTCGGGCATCAATTAAGCAGTCGAAGAAGGATTTTTCTCAACTTCGCTGCGAGATCAGTGATGTAGGCCGTCAAAGATGTACATGATTTTTCATAAATTTTCTTAAAATAGAAAAATTCGATTATGTCAAGGCCACGCAAGTAACCATCCCGATGGAATTTTTCCGAAATATTTTGGATTTCATCTAGATAGACGCAAATGATAAAGATATGTGAATTTCAAGAAAACCTGAGAACCTTCGCCACTGACATTTTCCGAAATTTGACGTTTTGATGTGGCATCACCCTTGGATATTACAAAATTACTTCAAAGCTTATGTGATACAATTATTTTTTCCGTGATGTCGTAAGAGTGAGCTTAAACCATGATTGAATGGATTTATCACTTTTGACATCGTTTATTTTTATTTTTGGTGGTCATCATGGTGCAGTACTAAAGTACTTGGCGTAGCGATCTTCTGATCTAGTGGGAGAATCTCGGGAGTGTGATCGGAAGTCGGCAGGAAGTGTATCCGGACTAAAAGTATCTCATCCTGCCCGAATTACCTCGTGAGCTACTCTAATCACTTCCTTGAATTTCGAATTTTTTTTGCGCACATCCTCAAATATATGATTCTAATGCTTCACCAGCTTTTTGGCAAGTCTTTGCAAGAAATTGTAATTTCTAATGAGACCTTACTCATTGTTTTAGAAGAAAAGGCTATCAAGTTGTCAAGTTTTCGTCAGTGTAATCTGAGACAAGCTACGTTCCATCTGAAATCTATTAGCTTTTATACCGTCGTGACGATGAGATGATGTCAACCTAGAATTAAACTCGTCAATCGAACGTCGTTCTTTTTGAAAGAACAATCACTAATCGTCTCCTTCTCCGCCATCAGTGTGAGTTATAGTGTATATTGATTTTACTTTTGCGTGGTGCAACCAGCATGAAAATCAATGTAGAGCACCGTCTTACACATAACTCGTAAACTTACAAGTGCTAGACGACCAGTCGAATGCATTAGGTATTATCATTGAAGACACGATTTTTCAAGCAACAATTTCCTTTTGTTCAATCCCCAAACCTGAGGAAACAAGGACCCAAAATCGGACAGTATGGGAAAATGATATGCAAATAAAATGAATTTTTCAATATGACCAATGCAGGGGCCCATGATTTAATCTCTTTATTTCTTATCTAAGCTTGAGGTAAGAGGACAAGCCAATGCACCATAGGTGTCCCTCAAAGGTGCTGTCAAAGGCAAAGAGGCAGAAAATGGAGCTTGATGTGCAGTGCTTCGTCTGACACATCAGGCGGGTCAGTCCACATCAGTCAGCACTCCTAACAACTTGGAGTATCGTTTGCGCCCGTGCCATTTTGGAGCCGTGCCTTAGTAAGCTATTCAGTCTTAATGGGGCACAGGTTCATCCTGTAGTAGAGTTTGCTCACATGCTTGTCCTTCAGGCTTTCAGAGCAGCTTAGATATGTATGTATTCGGACACTGTTGAGCAGTCTCCTGTCTTTCGTCTTTTCCATCACCTTTATCACGGTCTTTGCTCTTATGAACTCGTGTCTGATATCCCGCGTCATCGTTCTTTTACCAGATGCGTAAGAGAAAGTGACTACGCAAATCCATACTCCGCAACTATTCCTCGCTATCGGACTCAGTATGCAACGTCTCTGATGTAGCATCTCAGTGTTTGCCTCCAGCGAGGAAATGCTTTGTTATCTGCGGGTGGAGATTCAGTCTTCTACTGAATCCACAAGGGATTGCTCTTGCTTGTGTGAGATGCAGGAACTCTAGTAGCCTTTGCTGATCATGATCCTATCAATTTGTGGTCTCGGAAAAAAAGTAAGGATTTATGATCGAGCAATATAATCAGACGAGACTTCGCTTATTATTCATGCACTCAATGTTCTCTACCATATAATCGCTAAAGAATTATGTCAACCATGTGATATTAAAGGTGCGAGTTTTATTCCATCACGAAATGTTGTCATGAAATTAGCCATTATAAATAGTGATTTAACTTGTAATAGTCATGACGTGTTGATTGAGTGACAAATGTCACGACTTGCTCACTGCCCACCGGATGTAACTATACCATTTCCAATCCAATTTCTCATTCGCGAAATTCAAATTCTCATTCGTGAAACTCTATTTCTCATTCGCGAAATCCAATTTCTCATTCGCGAAATTCAAATTCTCATTCGTGAAACTCTATTTCTCATTCGTGAAATCCTATTTCTCATTCGTGAAACTTTATTTCACACATTATTTTTTAGATAATGTTTTCTCTATTTTAATGCATCTGAATCCTTTCCTAGTCACCAAAGTTAGCACTGCCTACTTCAAATAGACATTAACGCACATATTTCATTACTTTAAAGATGTCATTGCGGCTTGTTGTGACGTTAACTTGCAAAAATCTTCGGGAAGACCATCAAAATCACACGAGTGACGGTATCTGCCCAATCGTATCACTGTGACGTACTGATGTGCCAACAATATACGCCTGAACTTAATATCCGATTTCTATGTTTCTGCTGATGAAATAATGTCTCTTCCGCCATGGTTACGAAGGGATTGGCTATAGAATATAACTATGGCCGTTCATTCTTCGCACTCATGATTCCACTCACATCTATTCTGAAGATGCCTCGACAACGACGAAACAACCGTGTCAAACATTTAGAGAAAAGATCATGAGATGTTATGAAGATGAGGGAGACTGGAAATTGATGTGCCATATATTGGATGTTAACACCAGAACCGCATGCGAATGGATTGAGAATCAACAAGATAAGCCAAAGCCGAAAGGTGGATCAAATGTAACAAAGAAGATACCTGAGATTTTGGAAAATTTGATGACATGGATTGAAGACGAACTAACGATTACTTAGCAAATGCGTGTTGACCGTATTCAGCAACAATTTCACATCATCGTAGGCAAGAACACTATCAAAAATTGGTTGGATTGTGAACTCATATGCCTCAAGAAATTGAGACCTCTTGTTCACAATGTCAACAGCGAAGAAAACAAAGCTCGTCGCATGGCTTATATTGAACGCCTCATTGAAGCAAGATCGAGTGGTCGAACGATAATTTGGTTGGATGAAACAAATTTAAATTTATTTTGTCGTTGTATTAAGGGCCGTTCGAAGATCGGATCGCGCTCTTGTGTAGCTACACCCAACCAGTGGTCGGATTCTGACGCGAATTTCGCGTATTACGCGAATTTGACTGGAAATACGCGAAATTGAGGATTTATACGCGAACGAAATTATGCACTTAGACATATTATAATATACACCGCGAGCTAATGCTCTTGTCACTAGATAACTTGATATTGATATTCTAATTCTCTTTCATGATATCAATCTTCGATAGAGTTTATGAACTGTTTTATGTGTTTTATACTTGTGACTAAGTAGGCATTATTTAACATCTTATCATTAAGTTTGTAACTCCATCTGAATTAAGTTTGAACTGCGATGTTCCATATGATATGCGATGGATTTATTAATATTTTTACCTTTTCCAGATCCATTTTACACACGAATGTATGTTGCTTGTGAATATGCTGAGGTTAACATAAGAATTATGTTAGTACTTCATTCTGAGAATATGATTTTCAGAAATATATCAATTGATCAGATCCCTTCCCGATGCTGGAAAATTGATGTATCCAACTTTGATCATTGGCACAACGCCTACAACATCATCATTGGTGAAAAAGCTCGAAAAATCTTCTCAGATTTATCAGGCCCAACCAGGCAATCGCCTTCAAGATCATGAAATCCTTTTTCATGGAAATTACAAAAAGATTGAGCGACTATTTGCCTTTCGGGAACGAGCTACTGAGGGCTTCACGGTTTTTAAGTCCTCTACCAACAGAGTGACCATTATGAGAAATGGGTTTTTAAATTCGTCAAAGCCATCCCTAACATTTTAGGAGATAGCGACCAATCGACATTGCAAGTCGAGATTTGGCTTCATCAAAGTCTGGTAAAAAACGCCTATGAAAACGATGTAGGAGAATTTTGGTCGAAAGTCGACAAGGTGGTTAAGACACCAACCCTCGTAAAAGTCGCCAAAGCGATTTTTATTTTACCACATGGAAACGCGGAGGTCAAACGTATTTTTTCGGGTCTATCCGATGTAATAACTAAGAAACGTCGATCGCTGGGTTCTGAAACCATAAAGGCGTTGTCCGTCAGTAAGTCTGTTCTCAACAGCAAAAAATTGGACAGCTCTACATTGAAAATAGATCGTCAACTCAGAGATTCATACACGGCATCGCACTCGAAATATGAAGCATGGAAGCAGGAGCAACGAAAAGAACGGGAAGAAAAAGAAAAACAGAAATTAGAAGAACGTCTACGAAAAGAATTGAACGAGGAAATGAACAGAAACAAAAGTATTCGAAAGCACGCGACTGAGATGGAATACATCGCAACTTCTCTTAAGAAAAAGGAAGATGATCAACGGCGACTAACATCTCTTGCAGAGAATGCACTGCAGCAGGCCAGAAAAGCCGAGAAAGATCTGATGGATCTTCGACAAGAAAAGAATTCATTAGAGATGAAAAAGAAGCCGCGCGCAGTATACCACTCGATATGATTCTAAAAAGACATGTACACCAATTCTCAGATTCTTCTATGCCGAGTAACAAATATTCGCGCTTCGACAAAAAAGACTAATCTGTGTAATTCAATGGATTGCTTGCCATTATGAGTTACATAGGCGTATAAAGCAAACTTCTGTGTGTGTTACTATTTGTATAAAGTTATAAATTAGATGTCGCATAAGTTGAAGTCGTAAGTTTTCTTACCTAGATCGTGCATGTAAACAATAAAATACTAATTATGGAAGATCCATGATCACAATCAAGTATGGTGGGAAAAAACATGTTCTATATTCTGCAATATCTTATATGTTGGTATATGAAGAACTTAGTATATGGTTTTGTATGCTATTTTATTTTATCAAGTAAAGTTGGGTGTTTCTATTTTCCTGAAAAATCTCCTTTCCATAAGAATGAACAGAACACGCCAAACAAATGACACGTGAATATTGCGAATACAAATTAAGCTAATAAAATCTCCAGTTAAAGCGCAATCAGTAATTTTACAGATACGTAACTACATATCAAGTCCTGTATTTCACTGTCACTGTCCATTTATACATGTTATTATTATTCAAAAGTAATCGCCATGAGACTTAGGAAATGATAAAAATTAACGTAGTCTCAAAATGCATCAGTTTATTGACAAATTTTCGTCACAGACTTCATCAGGTGCACGATGCATCTGAAAGCTTGCCAATAAAGAAATTTCGAAGAGAACTATACCACTGAAGAATTTTTTTACTTTATGTTAATATTATTGTTGATATCAATCTTCAGATCTACACACCTATAACATGCGGCATGTCCTTTGAAATGAACAAAAGGAATTAACTTTCTTGATTTTCCTGTTTGAATGAAAGAAGTTTGTTTACACAATAAAAAGACTGCACATACAAATTAGCTAAGTGAGATTACAAAATTTATATAAAATTGTTCTGTGTGTGATGTATTGACAAAGCATGAAAATCACTGAAATGCCTATCTGCGTCCTCCATAAGATGTATGTCATCTGATAGAAGACGAAATTCTCTCTATCATCTATTTTTGTTCGCTGTAAGTGGACTTGTTCCTGTAAACTTATAGTACGTAAACTTGTGTTACCACATAAATATATACTTGGTCGTAGGGTACATAAAACAAAAGTAAACGAGATCAGTGCTGATACGCGAAATCAGCGCTAATACGCGAAATCAGACCTATACGCGAAATCAGAGCCGATACGCGAAATTGGCGAAATTTCGAAATCCGACCATAGCACCCAACTCAAAAGGAAGTAACTTACACTGTATTGCAGCTATGTCGAGTTCCCAGTTGCTCAATTTTACAATTAGGCGTAGTTCATTCAAGTTGGAAAATTTCAATGAATGGTTTCGTGGACTGATCGACTTATGCAACGTTCAAGGCATTGAAAACCCTACATTCGTGATCGACAACGCCTCTGCTCACAGTAGAGCGGAGGATGTGGTGTGCGTGGATGAAAATGTACAAGTTCTTCGGTTGGCTCCATACTCGTATCTCTTAACTCCCATCGAGCTGGCATGGAGTGTATTTAAACCGGCAGTGAAGAGAAAATTACGAGAAGAAATGTCCGAAATTTTGAACTGTATACGACAACCAAATGGTTCAACGATCGCTGAATTCCGGATGCAAACTCAGGAGGGCATCGCCATGGAAGCAAGGGATACATTGACAGGTAATAAACTACTGGGTTTTTCCAATCAATTCGAGAAATATTATCCACGTGTTATTCGGAGTGATAGTTTATCTGACTTGTGAATCTTCCGATAATGACACGATTATTCTGTAGAAATGGTTATTAATATTGCGTCAACTAATAGACACTAATAGATAAGAACGAACACTACTAAATTATTAATTCATACAAAAAAGTGGCCTTAACATCTTGTATCTATAACATATGTAAATTATTATATATATTTGTTAATATCCCCCGGCGATTGTATTAACTAAATAAGATGAATACGTAATCAAATAATTTATAGTCCATGAATTGTACTTGATTATTGGTGCGTTTTCCTAAGGATATTTTTAGAAGTTAGCGTCACAACAAGCCGCTATGACATCTTTAAAGTAGTGAAATATGTGCGTTAAAGTCTATTTGAAGTAGGCAGTGCTAACTTTGGTGACTAGGAAAGGATTCAGATGCATTAAATTAGAGAAAACATTATCTAAAAAATATATAAAAAACAGCTTCATCCGAAATGAAAGAAAGAGAATAAGTGAAAAATACACAACCAAAGATGAAAGAAGAAAAGCGGAAGTTGATTTCGACAACAAATTCAGACTGAACAACTATCCCGAAAAATCAATTAAATCAACCAAAAGGAAAAACACAACAAAAGGACAAAAGGAAAACAAAAGGAATTCGAAGCATTATGCAAATGACAATAGAATTGAGACCCTGAGGAACCATCTCACCACAAAAATGTGAAAAACGACAAGTGCAGCATGAAGGAATGTCCTATTAAAAGCAATGATATATGTCTTCGCAAAAACACTGTCTACAAAGTGATGTGCAACAAGTGCAAAAATTTTTACATTGGCAGCTCCATCAGACCTCTACATTCACGAATCAAAGAACATACTACCATCAAACATTCATCTGTCTACAAACATCTCCAGATGTGTCAAAACAACAACAAAAACATAACAGTTGAAATAGTTTCCTGCGACCATGATCCTGCCAACTGAAGACTTCGTGAATCAATGTATATCTACAAGCTACAGCCAAGTCTGAACAGCAAGACTGAGATGGATGATTATAAAAAATTTTTATTCATTTGATGCCATCCAATATCTTTAACTTGTCCACTTTGCCCACTATCTTGGTCCTGGGCATGACCTTAAACTGCATCCATAAGGTTTCTATGTTAGTTAACTCTGTCAAACTACACATATAGCATGATTTCAAATTCCTATTTGCATGTCATCTGTTGTAGTATATGCCATTATGTAATCAGCCCTGATGATGGGATGTGCTTTCATCCCGAAATATATCGGCTAATCAAAAAAATTTTCTGAAATCTACATACTTGACCATTCCCAAAACAATTGATCCAAATGTCTGGTCAAGGCATATTCACAATAAAAAATAATATGTGAAATAGAGTTTCACGAATGAGAATTTGAATTTCACGAATGAGAAATAGAGTTTCACGAATGAGAAATTGAATTTCACTTATGTGAAATTGGATTGGAAATGGTATAGAGGAGGTTGCCTAGTAGAAAGGCTAAGTAGCGGTTTGTCCTGAAATCTTGACTTGTTGTTCGGTTCTGTACATCCTTTGAACGACCTCTCAATCAGGTGAACAACAGAATTCATTTTTTCAGTTATTTACTTATTTCCCTGGAGAATTTATTCAAATTTGTAACTGAAATGATTTTACACTTGCAGCAACTCTTCAAAAAGTGTGGATCTGTTCATGTTCTGGACATGAGTTTGAAAGATTTGGAACCCGTGATGGCCCACTGGCGTGCTAACAATCCAGCTAATGCGATGTCTCTCGGTGAACTGTTTATTGGCTTCATCAAGTACTTCAATTTTAATATCAATTTCTCCGAGCATGCCCTATCCGTTAGATTAGGTCACCCAATTCCTGTCAGCGTAGCTATCCAACAGATGCCACCTGAAGAAGTGAACAAAATATTACGCGGCAACTACAATTACAAAATATTCATCGAGGGTAAGTAAATCTTGAGGTCACGTATTTTCCGAACTCTCCGTAGTTTGATACTCTCTGCTTTAGTTATTGATTGACATTCATTGCAGTCCAAAAACAGTCTCATGTGATGAACAACTACTTAATTGCTTTCATTTTATCTTATCCAATGACTGTAAGCTTAAAGTTAATAAGCGATGCACATGCAGGTCAATCCCGTGGGTTTACTATGCCTCGAGACTCTTAGTTTTGAACAAATATGATTTACTTAATCAATAGAGATGATAAGATAGGTTAATAAATCACTTTATCACTTCATTAACCGTTTGCCCGTTTGAATGTCCTCGTCTCATTGTCATTCACTTTCAATCATTTATCAGATAGGGAATCACGTCTTTTCATGTTTGCAAACTGTGAACTGGTACAGCTAACGACCGACGATCTGCAATTTTCGAATTTTTTTAATTGAATGTTTTAAAAATGTTTATCTGCTATTGATAAGTAGTAGTCATATCATAGACAAATGTAGTGAATGGAGATTTATTCTCATAGTTTTAAAACATGAGTATTCTATGTATTTCAGTATTCTATATATATGCATAGATGACCAAACGACGGCAGATCATATTGATATTGAGCAAAGTAAAAAGCAACTCCCCTTTTCATTACAGTCGAATTTCCATTCAAGTTAAATTTCCAAAATTACGTTAAGTTTTTCGGCGTCCCGCGCCTTTAGAAGTCGATAGAACTGGATGGACCTATCAATGTCCACCTAGTTCTGTCGACCTCTGAAGGCGTGGGACGCCGAAGAACTTGTCGTAATTTTGGAAATTCAACTTGAATGGAAATTCGACTGTAATGAAAAGGGGAGTTGCTTTTTACTTTGCTCAGTTCTGCAATGATCATGAGCTCTCTTAGTCCGGCAGCTAGAACGAGTTACTGCATGGAACGAGGCCGAAAGCGATACTTTCACAAAATGATGTGCACCCTATGACTACTAGTCACACTACTATTCATTTGCAATTTGATTTATCAGCAAATGTTCTTTATTCAGTAAGTTACGTAAAGTGGTGTCATGTTTGCAGCACTTAGAACTAAAAAAGTCAACAGCTAGACTTACATGATTGTTAGGCCTCAACTGTGTTCAGACAAGTAAATTATACTTTCCATATTGTGACTAGGATGATGAGGCTGATTTCTATAAATTTTATCTTAAGAATTCTCACAAATAATTGAGAACATTTTTCCTTCCTTCAGAGCCATTTACGTTGTTGAACGCTTCACGAAGTCCTTATGAAGAATCAATTTTCGCCATTGTTCTCCGAGCATTCAAGAAGACTCATCGATTATTGAAACAGAGAAAGGAAATTTGTGATGTGGGTCCTGTGTAGTAGCTTAAGAATCTGAATCTGTATATAACATCTGTAATTACGAAAATAGGAGAGTACATCAGCATAACTGATTGATTTCTTGTTAATTGAATATATTATAAATTTTTGACGTCCAAAGATTGTTTAGGGTTCAAATTGTTTTTGCCATTGTCAAATAATTGCTGAAAACGATGGAATCTGATTTTTCAAATGGAAGATATTTTAATGAATGTATGAGAAATGTCTCCACTCGATATTCTTATTTATTTTGAAATGAAGTCGGTATACTGAAAGCGGATGACTTTTTTATCTTCATATTCTGATCGTGCATATCTAAAAAAAATTATTTCCACCCTAATGACTCTAAATAAGTGACCGGAGAAGAATTACTATCGGCTTACAGAACTCTTAATGATTTTCGTTAACCATACATTGCTTTCGTTAAAATCGATCGTTGACCATCATGTGTATACCAGCCTGCAAAAATTTGCCGGACTGCACATCTACGTATATTTAGATACAGGTGGGCAATCTTTAATTTGATCTTATCGGCGATAGCAATGATTTGATGTCAAAATTGCAGCATCAATAGTAAAAGATTCAAACCTCATCGACAACGATGACAGTTCGATAACTTAACTAAAAACAGTTATGTACGCATCATATGGCACTAAAGATTCTGCGTCATAATCTGGTAATAGTGCAGAGGTGGGCAGCAGCCGGTCCAGGTCCGCCACTAGCGGACTATATAAATTGCAGCGGATGCAGTAGGCCATCTACTCGGAAGCAGCGGAGCGTATCAAATAAAAAATCAGCCCGTAACTCCGCCCTTCAATCTTGGCAAATGCAACACAAAAGACTATGCCAAGTCTGCATGCCTCGACACGAAGGAGGAATTTATACTGCGTGACAGCTATAGGGATGCGGAGTCGGAGTCCTATCATGATAGGATTCCAGACTCCGGCCTATAACTAGACCCGAAACATAATACAAATTATTTATTCTCGTGCATAGCTGTCACTGTCTTGATGTCAACTTTCTTCATCAAGCAAAAGTACAGTCAAGACAGCATTGCATGCAAAGCTTGTAATAGTTGAGGGAATGAACCGTGATAGTGAAAAAATGATTGTCTTTTCACTCGGTGATTTGGTAGAAAAGACAAGCCTTTAGCCTCGATCACACTTACACACAAAAGGTCACATCAGAGACAAAAATGAAATACTAGTTTGTTTGAGAACATTACCTCTTACCCTCACGTTAATCGTGTGTGATAACTCCTCTAAAGCGCATATTAAGATCGAAGGTGTACTGATATCTTTTGGAGAAAGATGGGGATTTTCGTGCCTGGTAGAGACGGGAGAAAAACGTGTGACGCACACATCAACAAGATGGGAGGAGTCGAGTCGTGCATCCAACTGAAAACGACATTTGATCAACTTTCATTGAAAATGAATGATAATTGATGCAGCAATGATCACAAAAGATAGGTTCAGGTAAGCCTATAATGATCTATGATGTAGGCTACCAGTTAATTTTTCAAAAAATTTTACTTTTACCGGCTTTACTTGACACCCGGAGTCGGAGTCCTATCAAAATGATAGGACTCCGCATCCCTGCTGCGTGACTCGGAGTCATTGTGTGACACCGATTTCCCGTGAAAATTCCATGCTTGACACAGGCATAGCAGTCTATTACACGTAATGAATTATTTATTGACTTTGTAAGTTGTATAGTCTGTATATTTTCAAAATCAAGCAAATTGAAAACATAATCAAATTAATGACCCAAACATAGTATTTTTTCGTACTTTCCCGAACTCAATAATCAGACTACTATATAAGGTCATAGAGAGGATGCGCCAGAAATAATTTTCCATGCTTTGAGGTCATCTACACCAATAATGAGTGTCATGAAATCCTTGAACAAATGAAGAGCAACTATTATATCAAAGAAGAAATTTGAATGTACTTCTTTTGAGACGCTGTAGAATCTGATCCACTGGACCAAAATCGATAAAACTTTTGACATTTTAAAATTATATTTTCATTTCTTTTTGTTGCGCTTAAATCCTCAAGCAGTTTCAGAGATCTATGAAGTGGGCCTTATATTCACCTAGCTTCTTCGTAGATCATTAAATATGCACGTATCCATTAAATATTGCCCGCATATTCATATTGATAGACAAAACTGCTCCCGCACTTGGGGTGATTACTTAATTTTGCTCACACCGAAGCGGTTAAGTTGACAAAGAATTTGGGAACATGATATAGAGTCTTCACTTGTGTTTATGAATAATAAAATAACTGTCAACAAGTGTAAGGGGAAAGGCACAGTAGGGCGCCAAATCGAGTGTGTTTGCTGTAGACCACAGGTGCTCAAGACAGATACACTGACTGGAAAAAGAAGAAACACGAGTATGGCAATGCGGGACAGCAGAATCTTTAACCGAGATTAGAGGAAAGGTTTTAAAACGGTAAAGAAAGGTTTTACTTTATGTCTCCTGTTCCTATATGATTGCTGTCATCACCCGTCCTTTTCAGCTATTTGTGGTTAATCAAACAAACATGATCAGCAGATTATACCTGCATGATGCCTGATTGGACTAACGTGGGCTCATACTGTGTCAGATAGTCACTTGATCATGCAGTGATCCGATGAGATCGTGGATTACTCAAGATATCATTCGATATCATTGAACTAATCAGTTTGTTTCCAATAACTACAATTCCTCAGTTAGATTCATTTAAGAGAGTCATTCATTTTATAAGAGTCATTTATAAAGTAAGTTCATCAATGAGTATAGTCCGGAGTGCGACCCTAAATTCTCCGAAATCGGAGCGCGCCCACCTCTGCCTACTTGACCACCATCGATCAAATTCACAAGAGGTTCAAGAACGTATATGTTTGCTAAGCAGTCCAATCATGCCTAGTAATTACCAATCTACACGTACTACAGCTGACTAAGGCATGACAGTCGACATACAAGTTGTATTCATGGTTGTGTTACAGAAAGATCGCAAGTAATCACACAATGTCACAGAGAACTCAGAGATTGGCAGCAACGCATCATCCAATGGCAATTATTAATCAGTTGAAATATATATTAATAATCAATCCTAACAATTTCAGTTTTCCTTGTTAGCAATGACAAAGTTGTCGCCTTGCCTTATCATACTACTGGTACTAAGTTCCAGCTATGTGCATTGTACAGTGGTAAACAGGACTTCAACGTTTGCCAAATCCGCATGCCGCACGGGAGCGCCCATAAGTACTTTATCTAATCAAGCATCAGCCATAGATTGCAGCGTATCATGCATGGACACAACCAATTGCAATTACATGAGTTACTACATCGCAACTAAAACATGTCATCTGTATACTATTAATCCAACCGGAGCCACAAGCGAAACATGCGGCACATACACTCGATCGACGTGAATCAGTTCCTATCCATGCTTTCCTCGTCATCAAGTAAAGATTGATTAGTGCCTTCATATGCTGAAGTAAATCACAATTCTTTGGCTGACTATTTTTTAGAATGACATTTCTTATTGACGACTTGAATTTCACGAGATTTGATATTTGTAACTTGGCCTTTTTAAACTACTATTTAGTGTCGTTTATTTTATGCTTTTGTTTCATGATTCGAATGTTCCTCAAACGCATTTTTTGCTGTCGGAAGCACATTTAATGTCAGTTGTTGCCTTGTCTTTCTTTGTCTGATTGTTGTGAATACATCTATCTACAGGTGCGTACATTATATTTGCCAACAGAGCTTATTTTTCATCTTTGAGAACTCTTGCATGGATAATCTAAAGAGACCATGCATGTTTGCATTTCAGTAGATGCTGAATATTTTAATTGAGCAAGAAATTTCGATCGAATGGGACCTAACCTAACAGTCATTTCTCGAATGGCTGCTATGTTAGGCTGTACCTATACTTTCTGCGTGATACGAGTCGACGGGGCTTCACGATAGAAAATAGAATTTCATGAATTGAAGCTTGAATTCTTTGTCACTGATTTATTGGCCTAACACCTTAATAAGAAAGAATACCAAAGTTCTTATTTGCTTCAATCATTAATTGGTCTGATTTAAGCTATAGCGTCAACTAACTGCACTTAAACAATGTTAGTCAAGCCAAACCAATTAAACAGCTGGTTATTATTTTATTATTTTATTACACCCATAAGTGCATAAAGCACCAAGGTAAAGCAATGTTTACAACATGTAGGTGAACAAAGTAAAGTCGAGAAAAAATCATTGATGATCATATATACAGGTGGCCTAGTGGAAGGTAAAAAAGTTCGCTTTTCAAAATAGCCAATTGTACAGGCTCTTCTTGAAGTTCGGTAGGGATGTAGAGTTCACATTGTCAGGTGGCAGGGAATTCCAGTCGTCAATGATACGCTGGGAAAATATTCACCGGCTTGAACCCTTGAAGGGTTTTGAAGTCATGGCCACGAGTCATTGGAGTCACAGGGTTGAAGAACTTCGCTGGATCACATAAAGGAATGAAAAGTTCTGAACACGGCTATTAAGTCAAAAGCACGCGTGGCGCGAAGTTTGAGTGTTGGAATGCCCAGTATTCGAAGGCGGTCTCCGTAGGGTTGCCCCGATAAGTGTTAAAGAGGCGGAAAGCTACCGACAGGTTTTGATTAAAAAATCAACAATTTTTTAATTTTTGGTAATTAAAGAGCAAAAATACAAAATCTCAACTTGATTTCGAAGTGACGATTCACTCTAAAATATCAATAAATGCTTTGGCTCCTCAAACCCGCATAGTGACGTGAGATATAAGATTAGATTGTGTACATCAGATGAATTTAAATATTGGGTTTGATAGCATACTAATAGCATCATAAGTGTCTTTCTCTCGTGTATAGACGGATTCGATTGGATTCGATAGTCACTTGTGCTACATTCAACTGAAAATGTCAGAAGGGAGAATTAAAAACAATGCTATTATAAAACAAAGACAAAACTTCAAATCATATGAAGAAATGCTAGCCAAATTTCCTAATCAAGAAAACATACAGCTACGCAAGGAGTTATTAGGGGCGACCTATGTGGCTACAAAAAGCAAAGTTTTGGCCCCTAACCTCCAACCTGTACCACCTGTCTTTGGTGCCACATTGCGCAGCTAGACCGACCAAATCGAATAAACGATTAGGAAGGTCACTCCAAACCTGAGGAGACATATCAAAAGATACGATGCTAACAAAATAGGGGCACTTGACAACACAGCATGATAATGGCGAGCGTGAAATAGAACCACCATTTTGAAAAGAGGTGTGCCACAAATAAACTGCGAAGGTCCACAAATAAATCTGTACCACACATCATTTTGAAAAATTCTGTAGGAGAAACAGTTAGCCGAAAGTTCAGCTTGGCGGTGATGTGAAGTTAGCACCGCCGATCTACTCGTAAAACTATATATTTAAAATACACAATCAAAATTTACAAAACAGACACGAATTTCTTGGAATTACAAATTTTGTGCGAGAAAATTTCACCATCTATCGCTGTATTTGCATAGGTATAACAACCTAAAACCACAAAATGGCGGAGATGTGAAGCCAGCATCGCTATTTTGATACAATAACAGTTCTTATACCGGATGCTTATACTGCAGTCTAAATGCCATTGACAGTCTAACCAGAAGTTAATGTGCATGTAGATGAAGTGTGCCATTCATCTATTTCGCGAAAATCTCACCAGATCTGGTGGAGTAGCCTACCGAATCGAAAGCTCGCTGGCGGAGATATGAAGTGAGTCCCGCCATTTTGAAAATGATTGTGCAATTCAAACCAGCGGTGCGACATTGGGTTGCAATTTCTTCGCAAATACAATGTTTTAGATGGTAAAATTTGCTGCTTCAATATTTGTTAACATCTGTCGATTCATGTTTGCTGTAGGGTTAGATTGCGTATTTTGGAAATCAGTTTTGTTACTGGCGGTGCTGACTTCACATCGCCGACATGCTGAACTTTCTCAGAAGCACTACAGAATTCTTCCAAAAAAATGTGTAGCATATGCTGGTACCAGTGCGATGGCGTCGCGTGCGCCCAGGCCATAGGCCTTCACTCGGCATTGGAATACTATTTCTATACCAGACATTTTTTATGTTACAACATAAATTTTCATAAAAGTTGAATTTTTAATAACAATTTTCCGAACATTTTTTGAGGTCAAGTGAAAGTGCACATGAGAACTGATTGCTCATGTCACTTAACCGCCTTACTCAAGGAGCTGAGATTACTACATCCCCTCTCTGTACAGACCACATTTTCTCGAGAAAAAAGGAGGCAAGGTCAACAGTTTCTTGCGTTTCTCATGGCCGGTCAGTCGCTCACATGTTTAAAATTTTGATGCATTAAAATGTCTTGTGTATTTCTGTCTGTGTGAGTACTTTCAATTTTTATATCAGCCGTTGGCTTGCTTGACGACTGTCATCTTTTCAGTATATTCCCTTCGGACGAAAGGCGTGGTTATGATCTCATCTGCAGTACTAAACATAGCGTCACATCAATCACGTGATAACAAATTATGGAATTCTACCGAATCTGGATGTTCGAGTCAAATGCATTACTCTGCATTCATTGGAGAGCGCTCATCATCTGATCGCAGTCTTGTCTGAACGTCAGCCATCTGCTACTGTCGACGTAGCGGCCTCTCTTACATAAAGCGAATCCAGGAACAATTGGGTTGCGCTTCCCTAACTATATTTAGGTACCGCGCCTTGATCAAGAATTGCGTAGAATTTCATTGCAAAAATTGGAGAAGGCAAAGCATTAGGTTTATCGGGAAAGCCACTATTGTCGCGGGCGCGTGCGCTCAGTGCCTCACACGCACACAACTATTCTGTCTTCCACATTTAAGTACGAGAGAGAGAACAACACCGCGTATCGCGTACAGAAAGTGTATATTCATACCAGTACACAATAATGATGACAATTTAAATGAAGTATTTAAACAATAGTAAAGATGTAGAAGCAAGGCGTATACATTACAATCCCTCCCCTTCTTTAGAAAAGACGAGTTACATCAAGGAGAGCATTTACCACATTACTTGTACATTCAACTTCCAAGTCGAGTACTTTAAACATGTCTATTTATCAAAAGTCTGGAAAACGATCACACTGGGAATAGACAATCCACCATCCATTGTAGCGTCATAGCACGATCCACACGAATAACTGAGATATCAAATCACTGATAACCAGACATATCAATCCGATGACAAATCACTGAATCACTATAAATGCAATTGCGTGTAAGCATATACAAACATATCAAGAATCAGAATCATAAACGTGTCAACATAAATGCATAGGTACACACTCTCGTCTTTGAAAGACAGTTCACATATATATAGAAAACGTGTACGCAAGTTCATTCACATATGCACAAAAGTTCAGTTAGTCTGTCGAACTAACTCACAGGTCTGATTAAAATCAGATAAACATCACAGTAGAATGTGAGTAACATCAGTAGCGCTACTGAGCATATCAGTAGAATCGATCAGAGTGCTTCAAATCAATTGTCCGCTAAATGGCGTAAGTGCGTTCGACAAAACTTAATGGAAGATATAATCTTTTAAATGTTCAGGAAGCTGCTTAGCTCTACTGGGCCTGCTGTGGACACTGACATTTTCGCTGGCGTCGCTACTCTTGTCTTCATCCGATCGCCTCGGCACGCTTTGAGCTTCAGCTGTCCGCTCATCCCAATCGAGTTCTTCTGTCGCTGGTATTGGCTTCACGTGTGTTGAATTCCTGATGAACTTGTTTCCAGTCTCCTTGGACGTCACGGTCACTTGACTTCCATTCTTGTCCGTCACGACGAAATCTTCATCTGCGTACCTCGGAGTGAGCTTGTTCATCTTCCTTTGTTTCAACAACACTGTGTCACCGACTTCCACACTTGGTTCACAACCTTGCCTGACAGTCTTGTAATCTTCTTGTCTTGTCTTCATTTCGGCGTCTCTGTCTCTCACATGTTGGTGAACATCTGATTGACTTGGTCTCAATTGTGGAATCTTAGTCCTAATTTCATGTCCAACAGTAAATTTGCCGGAGTTTCACCTGTTGTTGCGTGAGGAGTCGATCGGTATGGCCAACAAGAAATATTGCAACTCGGACTCCATATCCTTGCCTTCAACATTTGCAATTTTCAAGGCTTTCAATAATGTCTTGTTTTGGCGTTCCACCTCTCCATTGGCTCTTGGCCACAACGGCGTGTTCACTCGATGCTCAATTCTGTTAGTGATCAGAAATTCCTTGAAGTTCTCCGATACGAATTGGGGACCGTTGTCCGTCCTTATCCCTTCAGGAAGACCAAATCTTGAAAATATTCTTTGGAGTGAGGTGACAATTTTCAGTGACGATGTATCCCTCAGAAATTCGACTTCGAAGTATCTGCTGAAGTAATCGACTACGACAAAAAGATAGTCACCATATTCGGCAATGGACCCATAAGACCCATAAGAAGCTTTGTAGACTGCACTGGTACTTCATAGTAAGCTGGGGTCACTAGAAGACATGATCGGCAAGTTCTCACTTTCTTCTCGGCGTCAGCATCCATGCCAGGCCACCAAACTTTGCTCCTTAGATTTTGCTTCGTCTTCACTATACCTTGGTGTCCTTCGTGTGCTAAGTCCAAAATCATCTCTCTTAAGCTCGCTGGTATGACAAGTCTAGTTCCTCGCAGTATCAGTTGTCCATACATCGATAGCTCATATCGGCAACTTTTGTAAGCTTTTAGACAGTCTTCCCACCTGTCTGCTGTAATACAATCACGAACTTTCTTTAGTTCGAGATCATTCGACGATGCTACTTCAATCTCCTTTGTCGTCACAGTACGTGGAGTCGCAGTAGTCGCAACGAAATGAACGTAAAACTCCACGTCAGATTTGTCACAATCGGCGTTCTGCTCTGCTATCAGTCTTGATAAGCTATCGGCTATGTTTTCCGTTCCCTTCACATGCTGCAGTTTGAACTTGTAGGGTTGAAGTCTCAACATCCAACGTTCTACTCGACATCCGCCACGACCAATCTTGTTGTATATGTACAATAGAGGTTTGTGGTCTGTCAACAGAGTGAATTCTGCACCAAGTAGATAATTGTGGAATTTTTCACATGCCCATATTACCCCGAGTGCCTCCTTTTCTATCTGAGAGTATCGGCGTTCCACCGCAGTCAGTGCTCGGCTTGCAAAAGCAATCACGCGTTTCTCTCCTTCTTGCACTTGCAACAGAATAGCAGCCAGTCCAACTGGTCCTGCATCACAGATTAATGATGTCTCGGCGTTGATATCAAAGTAGGCTAGGGTTTCGGCATTACACAGTTTCTCCTTTATAGCCTGAAATGCTTTCTGCTGTTGATCATGCCATACGAATTTCGCATTCTTCCTAGTGAGCGCCATCAGTGGGTCAGCTAACGTCGCTAGTCCTGGTATATAACGTCCACAGAGGTCAACGAGTCCACATATAATTGTAGAAACAGGAAGTCGACAACCCACCGGAAATCTACAACCACAAAAAATTCTCTAAAAATATTAATACGGACGTTCATAACGTTGACAATAATTGTTTGATTAATGTCAGCAACCATGAGCTCAGTCGCAACTGTAGAATTCAAAAGAGAGCTATTTGAAATTCCTATCATGATCGGATGAAAAACAGGAAATCGACATCAATAATAATTAAATCGACTCTCATATCAGATCATAGAGTAAGGTGTGGATTTCCTGGACGTACACGTTGATTTCAACTATTATGGAGCATTTCAGCATAAAATCAAATTCAAATGGAAAAAAGGTCAATCCAGGAGAAAAACAGGCAGTCGACTCAGCTCCGATCAACGAATCAGAGACATTGAGGCAAATAGACACAAGCACGTACCTGAAATGATTTCATCGAGCTGCAGACAACTTCAACAAAAAACAAAAACGCAAAAACGGGAAAACAGCATCAGCAAAAAGAGAAGAAGACTGGTATATACTCATTATGCTACATCAACATAATATTCAGCCCAGGGATATTCTCGACATCATTTGACATTACTTGAGACAGCCAAAGTCTATTTCGAATGAGATTTCATCGAGTTATGTACAACTTCAACATCTGAAACGTGTGAGAGTCGGAAATCAACACACTCAAGATGACAGATAGCTGCATTTTTTCAAAGCACTCAACCCCAGCAAAGCATTCAGCTCAGAGATTATCTAGACATCATTTGAAATTACTTGAGACACACATCAGACAGTCAAAGTCTATTTCGAATGGGATTTCATCGAGTTATGTACAACTTCAACATCTGAAACGTGTGAGAGTCGGAAATCAACACACTCAAGACGACAGATAGCTGCATTTTTCAAAGCACTCTATCCCAGCAAAGCATTCAGCTCAGAGATTATCTAGACATCATTTGAAATTACTTGAGACACACATCAGACAGTCAAAGTCTATTTCGAATGGGATTTCATCGAGTTATGTACAACTTCAACATCTGAAACGTGTGAGAGTCGGAAATCAACACACTCAAGACGACAGATAGCTGAATTTATGAAAGCACTCTATCCCAGCAAAGCATTCAGCTCAGAGATTATCTAAACATCATTTAAAAATACTTGAGACACACATCAGACAGTCAAAGTCTATTTCGAATGAGATTTCATCGAGTTATGTACAACTTCAACATCTGAAACGTGTGAGAATCGGAAATCAACACACTCAAGACGACAGATAGCTGAATTTATGAAAGCACTCTATCCCAGCAAACCATTCAGCTCAGAGATCTTCTAGACATCATTTGAAAATACTTGAGACACACATCAGACAGTCAAAGTCTATTTCGAATGAGATTTCATCGAGTTATGTACAACTTCAACATCTGAAACGTGTGAGCATCGGAAATCAACACACTCGAGACGACAGATAGCTGCATTTTTCAAAGCACTCAACCCCAGCAAAGCATTCAGCTCAGAGATTATCTAGACATCATTTGAAATTACTTGAGACACACATCAGACAGTCAAAGTCTATTTCGAATGGGATTTCATCGAGTTATGTACAACTTCAACATCTGAAACGTGTGAGAGTCGGAAATCAACACACTCAAGACGACAGATAGCTGCATTTATGAAAGCACTCTATCCCAGCAAAGCATTCAGCTCAGAGATTATCTAAACATCATTTAAAATTACTTGAGACACACATCAGACAGTCAAAGTCTATTTCGAATGAGATTTCATCGAGTTATGTACAACTTCAACATCTGAAACGTGTGAGAATCGGAAATCAACACACTCAAGACGACAGATAGCTGAATTTATGAAAGCACTCTATCCCAGCAAACCATTCAGCTCAGAGATCTTCTAGACATCATTTGAAAATACTTGAGACACACATCAGACAGTCAAAGTCTATTTCGAATGAGATTTCATCGAGTTATGTACAACTTCAACATCTGAAACTTGTGAGCATCGGAAATCAACACACTCGAGACAACAGATAGCTGCATTTTTCAAAGCACTCTATCCCAGCAAAGCATTCAGCTCAGAGATTATCTAGACATAATTTGAAAATACTTGAGACACACATCAGACAGTCAAAGTCTATTTCGAATGGGATTTCATCGAGTTATGTACAACTTCAACATCTGAAACGTGTAAGAGTCGGAAATCAACACACTCAAGACGACAGATAGCTGCATTTTTCAAAGCACTCTACCCCAGCAAACCATTCAGCTCAGAGATCTTCTAGACATCATTTGAAATTACTTGAGACACACATCAGACAGTCAAAGTCTATTTCGAATGGGATTTCATCGAGTTATGTACAACTTCAACATCTGAAACGTGTGAGAGTCGGAAATCAACACACTCGAGACGACAGATAGCTGAATTTATGAAAGCACTCTACCCCAGCAAAGCATTCAGCTCAGAGATCTTCTAGACATCATTTGAAAATACTTGAGACACACATCAGACAGTTAAAGTCTATTTCGAATGGGATTTCATCGAGTTATGTACAACTTCAACATCTGAAACGTGTAAGAGTCGGAAATCAACACACTCAAGACGACAGATAGCTGAATTTATGAAAGCACTCTATCCCAGCAAAGCATTTAGCTCAGAGATTATCTAAACATCATTTAAAATTACTTGAGACACACATCAGACAGTCAAAGTCTATTTCGAATGAGATTTCATCGAGTTATGTACAACTTCAACATCTGAAACGTGTGAGAATCGGAAATCAACACACTCAAGACGACAGATAGCTGAATTTATGAAAGCACTCTATCCCAGCAAACCATTCAGCTCAGAGATCTTCTAGACATCATTTGAAAATACTTGAGACACACATCAGACAGTCAAAGTCTATTTCGAATGAGATTTCATCGAGTTATGTACAACTTCAACATCTGAAACGTGTGAGCATCGGAAATCAACACACTCGAGACAACAGATAGCTGCATTTTTCAAAACACTCTATCCCAGCAAAGCATTCAGCTCAGAGATTATCTAGACATCATTTGAAATTACTTGAGACACACATCAGACAGTCAAAGTCTATTTCGAATGGGATTTCATCGAGTTATGTACAACTTCAACATCTGAAACGTGTAAGAGTCGGAAATCAACACACTCAAGACGACAGATAGCTGCATTTTTCAAAGCACTCTACCCCAGCAAACCATTCAGCTCAGAGATCTTCTAGACATCATTTGAAAATACTTGAGACACACATCAGACAGTCAAAGTCTATTTCGAATGGGATTTCATCGAGTTATGTACAACTTTAACATCTGAAACGTGTGAGAGTCGGAAATCAACACACTCGAGACGACAGATAGCTGAATTTATGAAAGCACTCTACCCAGCAAAGCATTCAGCTCAGAGATCTTCTAGACATCATTTGAAAATACTTGAGACACACATCAGACAGTTAAAGTCTATTTCGAATGGGATTTCATCGAGTTATGTACAACTTCAACATCTGAAACGTGTAAGAGTCGGAAATCAACACACTCAAGACGACAGATAGCTGCATTTTTCAAAGCACTCTACCCAGCAAAGCATTCAGCTCAGAGATCTTCTAGACATCATTTGAAAATACTTGAGACACACATCAGACAGTCAAAGTCTATTTCGAATGGGATTTCATCGAGTTATGTACAACTTCAACATCTGAAACGTGTGAGAGTCGGAAATCAACACACTCGAGACGACAGATAGCTGAATTTATGAAAGCACTCTATCCCAGCAAAGCATCTGAAACGTGTGCGACAGATAGCTGCATTTTTCAAAGCACTCTACCCCAGCAAACCATTCAGCTCAGAGATTATCTAAACATCATTTGAAAATACTTGAGACACACATCAGACAGTCAAAGTCTATTTCGAATGGGATTTCATCGAGGTATGTACAACTTCAACATCTGAAACGTGTGAGAGTCGGAAATCAACACACTCGAGACGACAGATAGCTGAATTTATGAAAGCACTCTACCCCAGCAAAGCATTCAGCTCAGAGATCTTCTAGACATCATTTGAAAATACTTGAGACACACATCAGACAGTCAAAGTCTATTTCGAATGGGATTTCATCGAGTTATGTACAACTTCAACATCTGAAACGTGTGAGAGTCGGAAATCAACACACTCGAGACGACAGATAGCTGAATTTATGAAAGCACTCTATCCCAGCAAAGCATCTTAAACGTGTGAGCATCGGAAATCAACACACTCAAGACGACAGATAGCTGCATTTTTCAAAGCACTCTATCCCAGCAAAGCATTCAGCTCAGAGATTATCCAAACATCATTTGAAAATACTTGAGACACACATCAGACAGTCAAAGTCTATTTCGAATGGGATTTCATCGAGTTATGTACAACTTCAACATCTGAAACGTGTGAGAGTCGGAAATCAACACACTCAAGACGACAGATAGCTGCATTTTTCAAAGCACTCTATCCCAGCAAACCATTCAGCTCAGAGATTATCTAGACATCATTTGAAATTACTTGAGACACACATCAGACAGTCAAAGTCTATTTCGAATGAGATTTCATCGAGTTATGTACAACTTCAACATCTGAAACGTGTGAGAGTCGGAAATCAACACACTCGAGACGACAGATAGCTGAATTTATGAAAGCACTCTATCCCAGCAAAGCATCTGAAACGTGTGAGAGTCGGAAATCAACACACCCAAGACGACAGATAGCTGCATTTTTCAAAGCACTCTACCCAGCAAACCATTCAGCTCAGAGATTATCTAACATCATTTGAAATTACTTGAGACACACATCAGACAGTCAAAGTCTATTTCGAATGGGATTTCATCATGGTATGTACAACTTCAACATTTGAAACGTGTGAGAGTCGGAAATCAACACACTCAAGACGACAGATAGCTGAATTTTTGAAAGCACTCTATCCCAGCAAACCATTCAGCTCAGAGATCTTCTAGACATCATTTGAAAATACTTGAGACACACATCAGACAGTCAAAGTCTATTTCGAATGGGATTTCATCGAGTTATGTACAACTTCAACATCTGAAACGTGTGAGCATCGGAAATCAACACACTCGAGACGACAGATAGCTGCATTTTTCAAAGCACTCTATCCAGCAAAGCATTCAGCTCAGAGATTATCTAGACATCATTTGAAATTACTTGAGACACACATCAGACAGTCAAAGTCTATTTCGAATGGGATTTCATCGAGTTATGTACAACTTCAACATCTGAAACGTGTAAGAGTCGGAAATCAACACACTCAAGACGACAGATAGCTGCATTTTTCAAAGCACTCGATCCCAGCAAACCATTCAGCTCAGAGATCTTCTAGACATCATTTGAAAATACTTGAGACACACATCAGACAGTCAAAGTCTATTTCGAATGGGATTTCATCGAGTTATGTACAACTTCAACATCTGAAACGTAAGAGCATCGGAAATCAACACACTCGAGACGACAGATAGCTGCATTTTTCAAAGCACTCTATCCAGCAAAGCATTCAGCTCAGAGATTATCTAGGACATCATTTGAAATTACTTGAGACACACATCAGACAGTCAAAGTCTATTTCGAATGGGATTTCATCGAGTTATGTACAACTTCAACATCTGAAACGTGTAAGAGTCGGAAATCAACACACTCAAGACGACAGATAGCTGCATTTTTCAAAGCACTCTACCCCAGCAAACCATTCAGCTCAGAGATCTTCTAGACATCATTTGAAAATACTTGAGACACACATCAGACAGTCAAAGTCTATTTCGAATGGGATTTCATCGAGTTATGTACAACTTCAACATCTGAAACGTGTAAGAGTCGGAAATCAACACACTCAAGACGACAGATAGCTGAATTTATGAAAGCACTCTACCCCAGCAAAGCATTCAGCTCAGAGATCTTCTAGACATCATTTGAAAATACTTGAGACACACATCAGACAGTCAAAGTCTATTTCGAACGGGATTTCATCGAGTTATGTACAACTTCAACATCTGAAATGTTTTTCTAAGAATTTGTCTTGCATCATTTTTGGAATATTAAATTCAATTTTTGAAATTCGATTACGCTGCTGAATTCATGATGAGACTTGCGCTTTACATAATTTGCTGTCTTCTGATGACAGCATGTGTTATTAATGAAATGTTTAGGGACATTTAATCGGTGAGTGTGCGAGCCTTTTGTTTACATTTTCATGGAGGACCTAGAGGAATATTGACGTTGTGTATTCGTTTATTTAAATTTCACTAACAAACAGTTGGATATTGAATTGACACTAATCACCGAGTTCGAATATACTTTCGTGCGATCCTCGCATAGAACGGAGATTTCCTATGTCGACTGCATGCACTAAATGGCACCGCCGAGCAGTCAGCCATTCACGAATTCTTGGAAATCATGAGCACACGCGCGCGTGAACTCGGTCTGTGATTGGACGAGGAAAGTAATCATTTCTGTAAAGGTTGAATCAAGTCAATGTTTGCGATTGTAAGTGCCATCCATGGGCCAACAATTGAAAAATGATTGAAATATGGCGATAATTTTTGAAAGAAGTGTTGCTGCCCAGAAATTTAGGGGAATCTGAAGTCTTTTAGCGAATTTTTCGAAAAATGTCCTTCAGACATGGTCAAATGTCACACAGCGTTAATTAAAATACAATATTTTTCTTAAAATATCCGCACGTATGTATTCTTCTGTTACTGTGAGTTTCTCCAAGCATTTTTCTCTGAAGTGGTCTCTACAACAAAACTGACAGTATTTTTACCTACCAGAAGACGCGTGAATTCATGAAATGCTGAGACTCAAAATGTCGAATAAAAGTAAATTTTGATGTGATACGGGATGATATCTGCAGAAAGCTCAATCCCTCTCAGATCGATGACAAGTAGTTATATCCATAGGATGTGACCTTGTCGGATATTGACAACTTATTGAACAAGTGCTGTCTCTTGTATAACAGTCTCCTACTAGTCTTTATCATCTCAATTGCAATTCCCAACCTATCAGATGCTTAAATACCTAATTTACTTTATCACAAGCATCCCAGGAAACTAGTCGTCACACAATGTTCAAGAATGTTCCAGTTTTTAACTAGGAATATACGTTGGTCCAAACGTGCCGATTGGGTGACCTTTTATTGTTGCGCTGATGGGTGGAGAACTCAGCTCATACAATAAAATCAAACTCGGCGGATAAGAACAAACCAGTATTGTCAGAGCTAGCATACTATCTCCCTAAAACACAGGGAGAGGAGTAATGATCTCCAGATGCAGTACACCGACGAAATACGCTTAACCCTTTCGCATCAGTTGACACGGATGCTAATGCATAGCAGATCAATGTGATCGCGCTCCCTAACATTCGACAGACAATATGATTGGCGGTGCCCGTCATGTTGATAATGTTATGCAATTTATGTAACGAAATTGTGTCTCTCAATGCGAAGATTCAGGTTTATATATTTGATTAAAGTTCACTGAGTTGATGAAATAACAATCTTGTTGCATTTTACTAAATCACTCACTATTTTGATTGAAATGGCTTCGCAAAGACCACGCAGAAATGTATTCATGGCTGCGATTCGAAACTTAAGTTTTGATGATGCGGCTGTCGGTACTGATGATGGTGAAAGCGGTAGTGATGAATATCGACGTCTGACAGTGAAGATGAGAAAATAACATCATATCTAACTCCCTGACACGGCTGGCATTTTGCGACTTGGTGAAAACGATCACAGACCGGAACCTTTGCCTGAGTTTACAGGATTGACCGGCTTGAGTCCGTCGATACAATGTGCAGAAAACGCAGACGACAATCCTTTTTTATCAATCTCTTTTTAACAGATGAAATATTTTCTACTTTGAAAACTGTGGTCGAATAATATCGTCAAATTAGCAAGGGCTAACCTTAGTCGAAACACAGTTAATAAAGAATTAAATCACAAATCAAACTATACAGTAATTAAAACCAATTTGAAAAATAGAAAATAAAAAACAAATGTAAATGTTGAAATATTCAAATGGTAGGTAATGAAAAAAAGTACTGTGTAAATATAAGTGAGAAAAAAATTGATGACTTACTCGAGAACTCCTGCCTGTCTGCCACACTGTGTGTTGGGCAGTGTAGCAATTGCGGAAACAGCTTATATCTATTGACAAAACTTAATCTGCAGGTCTGGTCGCCCAGCTGCTTGCACATGTCAATTGCGTCAGAATGAAATTAAATGCTTTGATAGAGGAGAAGATGAAGTAGAAGATAACGATAAGTGTAAAGAATTTGATCCTCAAAAGGACCCATGTGGCGTTCCCTACAGGTTAAAGGAAATAACAACTACAACAGATTACCTAATTGAAAAAATGTGCAATTGAGGTCATCAGCAGGAACTTAGGTAAGGATTCGCGTTTCGGCCCCTACTCCTGAACGCTCAAACTCACCCAAGCGGGGCCCTGCCATATGAAAGCAGCCTCGAAATCAATTAAATCAATGAAAGCACGCACAATTATTAAGAAGCTGCTTAGCAGAAAAATATCCGTATTTCAATAAAGTTTCACTATGCTTATGCAGCTGCTTCTCAGCACTTTCTTGATATCTACGCTGTTATATCCTCTCTTAATGAGAGTAGTAGCTGTACGATTGACGTTTTGGATGAAATCTTTTTCCAATGTACAGATACGCCTATATCTTAAAACTTGTCCAGCAAACACTATAGCTCCTGTCCTGTAGGGCGGAAGTTTAAAAGGGTGACAGGGAAATCAAAATGGTCGACTTTATGAAAAACAGATGTAATTGTGCCGCAGTCAGTGATATTTATATTAATATCAAGATATTCTACTTGTTTGTTATTACTCCCACTTCTGCTGGCTTCTAGACTAGGTGGGTAAATCTGTGGTATCAAGGAATCAAACTTTTTATAATTAATAATGCATAAATCGACGATGTATCTAGAAGTATTAGATAATAATCTAGCTAGACCGTACTTCTGATTCTTCATTAATTAGTCATAAAAATAAATTCACAATGTAAAAGAAACAAATCCGCAAGAAGAGGACTGCAATTACCACCCATAGGAATGCCTCTTACTTGTTGAAAGACTAAACCTCCGAAAGTAACAAAAACTTCGCTTATAATGAACTTAATGGCTTCTTTAAATTTATCCTTAGTGAATACGCTATAACCTTGATACCTGACACCTGATAAAAAACTTTTTTCAAAACCTACACACAAATATTTCCTATTAGAATCGTTGAAAATTAAGTCGAGCAGGTCGGAAATGTGAGTAATGACATCTTTATGATCCAGATTGGTGTACAAAGTGGAAAAATCGAAAATTTGTACGTCATATGCTGTAATGTTTTGAATTTTATTGAGGAATCAGCGGACGATACTATGCTCCAATAACAGTTAATACATATTACTATGAATTGCGTTGGCAATACTTCCTAAAATGGTCTCTGATAACAGACAAACCTTTATTAATCTTAATGGAAAGTTGCTTGTAGTACAGTGCCTAGCACCAGCTATAAAGCGAAATTTGAAGGGATTTTTATGTAATTTTGGTATCCAATATAATTTTGGGAGTTTTTCATCATCTTTTCTACAAAGGGTGCTAGAATATTTACTCATAGAATCCTTATGCCTACTTAACTAAATCACTAGGA
>CAJQUW010009308.1:0-58144 GCA_907163375.1 Prostheceraeus crozeri
CGACGTTATGGGAATGTCCCAGCTTCATTTGCTTTTGAAATGCGTCTTCTAAATGAGAGATAAAAAGTCTCAAAAGTTTAGATATAACCGAATTAAATTGATGAGCTTTGAAATATAATTCATCGTGTCTGAAAGTGCACCTTGATATCGGAATTACAAAAGACCAATTCTGAAATTGAAATGTCTATTTCTGCGTTGTAAATGTCGATTTCTGGATTACATCTGGCGACTGAATTTTGAATGAAGATATTTTAGTGTTCACTAAATGACCCATTCCTAGATGTGAATTGCAAGTCTGAAATAAAAATGACGCATTCTTGAATATGTCGGCACTTTTATCGTCTTTTTAAACATAAGTGATTTAAAATGAATGACAAATTAACATCCCTGATATTTGGACTATCTCCCCTGATTAAAAATGATATTACATGAAATCTGCGTGTTGTATTTCAAAATATAAATGCCATAGAGTAGGTATAAGTAAGTATAGAGTGTCGACTCAAAAAAATGTCTGTATACAGTGAAAATTTTTATATGAAAGGATTTCGGTTTTTTAAGGAACAGTTATTAAAAAGATACAATTTTGCCTGTTTATAAACTACCGACATGAAGCTCCTTTATAAGTGGTATGAAACAAGTTGGATATCAAAAGGAATGAACATTTACTAACAAGCCTCTTAAATAAGCGGTTATTAAACTGATTATCAAGGAAATTTCATGAACTGCACTATAATGCAAGTCCCTGCAAGTCTTCAAGGAAAGTTGAGATGTTATTGAGAGCTTCTTGGCTAAGATGTCATGCTTCTAATTAAATTTTCAGTGGCATGATTTAATGATTCACACGGCGTCATTTCTTGAATCTGAATAGTAATGTGAACCCCATTTACATCTTTTGAAGTTGATTGTGATCAGTTTCATTGATTACAATGTTCTGCTCATGCAGCGGCAGTTTGTGATATGATGACACATAAAAGAAAATGATCTTATTCTAATATATCGTTTATAGTTAATTAAACAAACTATATCACCTCTCCAAGTTGTCATGACATGGAGACCATAAAATTGAGCGACCGATGAAGGAGCACCACTCCGCATTGAATGTAATGTCCCATCATGCGTGATGTCATCCTGCGTCGATGACATTCGGAAGCTTCTCGCCTCTCGCAAAATCTCGTAAAAAGCTATACTCATTGAAGTTGAAAATTTGAAAATGGAAGATGCACAGCGAGGTCTCTGCGACTGGGAACACAAATTGGGTGATCTGTCATTGACTGTGATGCATTTCCGTGGCCGCTGCATTTCCCCGAGCTTGTGTAATTTTTAGTGATCGCTGAACCACCAATTTGTTCACGGCGATCAAGTGTGTGGACAACACAAGGAATCCATATAGACACAGGAATTGGAGACACTGGTGACAAAGCATTTTTGTTGGTCTCGGCGATCTGGTCGGCACTGTCAAGTCGCATGGTGCATGAAGGAATGCCCTTACAAATTGTCGCTCGGATAATAATAAAACGACAGATGCTTCCTATTGGTGACATTATAGCGGCATAATGTGAATGTATCAATCTTTGTAATGCTGAATAATGTAATTTTCAGCATTTTGTAATAATTCTGAGCAATTTTTACAAAACATAGAGGAAGAAAACTGTAGAGCAATGATGTGAAAAATTGAATCCAAACATTGTATCATAATAATGCTGAGCCGTTGCAACACAACTAACACAGCTACTGGATTTCAAGTAAACCTGTTCTGAACGGAATAAGCCATCTTAATGTATGTGCACTCACTGAAAATCAACGTCGGCGATGTGTAGGAGATTGTTGTTCTCCTGATACTCGGTCTCACTGCAAGTTCAATGTGAGGGCTACTGACATTTTCTTCCTAAATTCGTGAACGAACTTCTTGTCATTTTTAATTTAAGCACATAATCTAATTGAGCATTTAATTTAAGTTTAATGAGTTTTTGCATGAATGCTTGATCATTACGTTATTGAGCGTATCAAACTCGGAAGAACATGGATCTACGTAAACAAATGGGATTTTGTGATGTTTGAGGCTCTGTAACTTGCAAGACGACTGGAATAACAACTTAAGAATTGTCGTCATACTGATGTTAGGTGACAATCTACAATTGAAAAAGATAAGAGGCTCGTGCACGAATTTAGGAAGAAAATGTCAGTGGCTCTCGAACTAGATGTGCAATGTGGGAATTTGCTAATTCGGCTTGTTAGTTATCACACGATGCAGTGACTTTTAAGACTTTGTGACAACTGGCCAGCATGATTACAGGGTCACGGGTCGACATTAGGAACTAAAGATTAATGAGCAGAAATAAGTTGCATGACGTCCAATCACCACTGATTCCCCTGTGCATTGTCAAATGCACACAATGAAGAAAGTGAACACTTCAATAGGTGACTGAACGGGAGGTTTTTTAAATCCACTATTGCTTGATCGAAATCAAAAATAAGATCTCTCCCTTTTTATGTCACGAGGTTTTATTGTAAATAAAATAAAGTGACCCGACGCGTTTCGTCTTAAAGACTGTCTCAAGGGTAGTGAACAGCCGTTGAAACACAATATTTTATCATTATATGATGCATGAAAATAAAAATAGTTTACCACTCGGAGATTGTAATTCAATTTCAGCAGACGGCACAAACTGTCTACATACATTTCTGTTAATCGCCGAAAATTTACCGCATTGTATTTGCGTATGCGGCTAATTAAATTAACATTAGAATGCATTGGTGACTTCCCATTTATTAATTAATCAAACAGTTCCTATCAACAATGATAACAAGACAACAATCGCCTTGGTTTATTAAGCATATCGAAGACGCCAACGTGGCGTTTCTTTGCAACAAGTCGAAAGTATTTGTGGAAGTATTAGCGGCAAATTAGTGAAAATTGGTGAATTAAAATTTCCGATTGCCATTTGCAGTACGAATTTAGCGTTAGGACAAAAGAACACCACAATTACAAAGTTAACATGCCAGCTACGGTATGCAAGTGTGAAACATAGGCTTTCATGAAGATAGGCAGGGATGATGAACCCCTTCCTCACCGAATCATCTACCCCCCCCCCCGCGGATCTCCATCCACCTCAGGGCCCGGTGTTCATAGGGAAGTCCCTAAAAAGCTGAGCAGTCAAATTTAAACAATGAAATGTGAATTGATGACGTTAGTGTGAAAGAAACGGGAAGTATGTTTTAAACTATCAAATCGCACCAGCAAGTTAGAAGTAGAAGATGCACAAAGATCTCTTTCATGAAGACGATATCACTTATCAATTGGGACTTAATTTACCAAATTGAGGATCTTGAAGTGGCAAGTTCTGCGCTTTAAAATGTGTTGTGGTACGCTTTTGGCACATGCTTCCCCTGGATTATTGTTCGATTTAGAAACACAGACCGCCATGCCTTGATGGCCATCTAAAAATTTTAATGGATAAGAGGGATCGTGCATTCTGTAAGAAACAGCATCAGAAATATATGAAGCTGCGACTTGAGGTGATACAATACTCTATATTCTTGAAGTCCAACTATGTTGAAAGTTGAGGATTCTTGCTGCACTAAAGATGATTGGAACCGCATTCGAAATGTCTCACGTAATAATCAGGCCAATAATTCACCTATTGCCTTCTCTGCAGATGAGTTGAATAAAAACTTCGCACCTATTTTCCGGGATGGTAATTGGATGGTTCATAGTTCATGGCCAAATGGTAAATGGTTAATTTGGATAGTGAATTGTGTGCATCTTTACCTGATCATAATCTCAGCATGCAAGATTATGAATTACATCAATACTTGCAAAAATTGAAGAAAGGTAATGGAGGTCCTGATGGTATTCCCTTTTGGGTGTATCGCAATAACTCATGCATCGTTGCTGGTCCGAAAGCACATGTATTTAATAAATGCCTTGTTTTTGGGCAAATACCTTCACTATTTAAATTTTGTGATATTGTACCTATCCAAAACTGCACTAAGGCTTCCAACTTATCAGCTCATCCTTCAATCTCCATCTCACCAGTGCTTTTAAAAGTTATGGAACGCATCGTATAAACTAATTGGATTTTACCGTGCATTTTCAACAAAATAGATGATATGCAATTTGCTCATATCCCGGGAATTGGAAAAGGAACTTCTACTGATCTAACGTATTTACATGTAAATGATCGTATCCTTAGTTTTCTCGATCGAAAGCCGGGAGCTCTCCGAATGATTGCAGCAGATTACTCAAAGGCATTTGATCGCTTGACCTTTCATTCAATTTGTCTTCTTTAATCAGTTTCAATATTCCTCATCAGGCTTTAAATTTCGTTAAAGACTTTCCCTGTCGGCGCAAACAACGTGTTCGTGTTAATGGTATGCTTTCTGATTGGTGTGATATACTCAGTGGAGTGCCTCAAGGCAGATGGCTCGGGCCTATTTTATTTTCTGTGATCATTGACGCTCTCAAACCAATTTGTGAGAACTCAGAAATGATAAAATATGCAGATGACGTTACGTTGCTTCATTATGTGCGTTGTGACAGTGATGATGGCCTTCAACTTGAATGGTCTAATTTGGAGACTTGGTCTCAATCTGTCGTTCTCAACCTTAATTATTCGAAAAGTTGTGTTATGAACTATTGTACCAAAAAAGTTTGAGTCTAAATGAGGTGGTTTCTGTAACTGGTGTTATTATTCCTACAGTTCAGTCTATCAAATTGCTTGGTGTCACGTTTTCTTGTGATTTCTCATGGAATGAGCACGTTCGACAAACCACTACCAAATGCTACCATAAAATGTTCATTTTGCGTAAATTCAAGATGGCAAATTGTTCTAATGAAGTGATTTTCAGATGTCACGTATCTTTTATTCGTTCGATTTTAGCTTTCTCTTTTCCTTGTTTCTGTAATTTGCCGAAATATTTGTTAAGTGAATTACTGCGCGTTGAAAATCGTGCAGCTCGCTGTTTTAAAAATTATGTTTTTTCAGATTTTTCATTTGTTGTTGATAATCTTTGCCATCGATTGTTCAGACAATTTGAGCTTAGTGAGAATGATCCGCTACGTGCTTTTTGTTCAAAAAGAGATGTCCAAATCGAAGGAATCCACATTGCATCACAGCACCCTTTGCTTCTACGGGTCGGTACAGTGAGTCTTTTATAAAATTCGGTCGATAATATTTCATGTGTGTTATTTTTAAATTTTAGTTTTAATTTTCACGAACTTCATAATGTGAAGAATTTTGTGTGCTTTCACCGCCATCTTGTGAACTCAATAAAGATGATTTGATTGATCTGATTTGAAAAAAAATATTGTGAGGGGCATGCAGTCAATAGTTCCATTCCTCTAGAGTTGCTCCTAGGTCCGTTTATATCTTCACTTTGCTTCTTCATGCCGCCGCTGTATTCGATATTTCGAACCAGTATTCGTCAACGGTTATTCTCTTATTATTGTAACTGCACCATCATCATCACTTGTTCCATGTGCAATTTTGTGATGAACGTCATTGTGTTGTACGTAGACTATACGACCAAAAATTTAATACCAAAACACTGGAGTCATCGTCGATCGATTTCGTATCGTTTATTCATACATCATCACGGCATCAAGTCAAATCAGCAAAATGAGGTTTAATTATATACAAGTTAAAATGATCAAACTGCGTTTAAATGATCATTTCAATTTGCATATAAACCTCATTTTGCTCATTTACTTCAGTGAACTCAATATTGCTTCTGATGCTTCATTTAACCCGTTCCGTACCAGTGGGACTTAAGAGTCCCACTTTTTTAATTAACAAAATGATTATGTTTTTCTAATTTTAAGATGAATTTGATGACATATCATCCAAACGTGATTTTCAAAGTGATTGTTTCTACCGCTGTTGTGCTCTAGTGACGTCATCAATTTAAGCATGATCGCTTACAATATCGGCAAAAATAGCAAAATTTTTGAAATAACTGAAAAATTAAATTATCACGTTTAATAGTGGTCATATCAAATATATGTTTTGCGTCCTCTTTAAGATTTTGTACCAGTATAATGTATTCATAAAAGCTATTTTTAAAAAAATATTGATGCTTTGGTAAAATTGAATTAGAGCCATGCTAATTTTTACTCTATTAACGGTTCGTCGTTGTTGCACTTCATACCTAGCTAGACAGTGTTTGCTTCCCAGATATTTTCAATGATACAAGGATTAAAGAATGCAATGAATAGCCTCCCTGTGAATCTGAAACGGATTATGAAGTTTTAAAATGAATCTACTGAGTCAAGATCATACAATAATTGTTGATTACGGTGGAATTTAGGCCAACTATGGTAAAAATAATTGCCACATCTGGGTGATTTTTACGGATAAATCCGGACAACTTCATTTTTTAGTCCAGCTTCAATTTTACTTCTTATATTCATAACCGACTTATCATAACAATATGATTCATCCGAACAGTTTAATATACTCAAAATTTACATGTAGGCGTAAATTTATAACATTTTATGTTTAATTCAAGTGGATCATGCACAGCAAGTGATGAAGGAATAGCCTACTAAGAATGTGTTCGACAAGCTAATTTGCTTCAAAAAGAGCATTTATGAAATAGCTTACGTATTACTTGCTAACAATATCTGCAATACATATGATAGCAAGTCTCTTGAGTAGGCCGATTGAAATGTTATGCTGGCAACAATTGTTGACATCTAATACTTCTCATTGGTGCCTTGACCAGCCTTTAGCCTAAAATTTGTCACTCTGAATAGTTTTCAATGGGTGTGCAACACATAGATCATGTGCAATTGTATCTCTGAAACTAAAATTGCTTTCAGTTTTCAACTAACAGAATTTTGTCAAGGTATATCGATGCAAAACGGCAACTACACTAAATTTTATGTGTGATTACTATTGACATGAAGCTTTTGTGGCAATTTATGCCGGGTATGACCAAGACCTGACTTTCATTCTTGATCCAATATGACTTCATTAACATATCTCTTGAACGAATAAAATGCTCATTTTGTCCCATCTAGAAGGATAAGCCACTGATTTTGCTGCAGTGGGGAATAGAACTGAGGATTGCTGTTTGTTCAGATTCCCACTTCAACCATCGGCTTAAAATATTCATCGGCGATGGTGCTCCGTCCTGAACGCAGTCAAGATTATGCAGTGGCTTCTGTGCTTAACAACGCATTTGACGACTGCTTAGAAAAAGATAGATCAGTAGGCCTGTTCCAGTAAGTTGGATACATACATAGAACGACCATCTTTCAAAATTTCATTAGTTTTGTAGGTACTACTTGAATGCAACCTTTGGCAGTAATCATTCAACTGTTTACTTATGCTTAGATGGCGAGACGTAATTGGGTACCCGTGAGGAGCCAAACTGACAGCTTCCCTTTACACTGTCGATAAAACAATCATTCGAGTTGTGCTATATCGCACTAAGGTCACTCGGACGATGAATCGAGCTTCAATGAAGATTTCAAGCTCCCTGAGTGTCATAATGATCACTCATCTGCTCCAAAGATAACAGTTGCCTTTCATTGAGTACCTTCGCGTGGTCAATTGGTTTAGTTTTAAAACGCCTTCATGCAACTGTGAATAGCCTATAGGCCTACCACATAGGGCCTACCACATAGGGCCTAGTTGTTGAAGTTCTCAGTTCTAATGTTATTCTTCAATATGAACGTACTCGCATGAAAATGTTCATCTGCAGGGATCAAAGCGAAATTCTGTCTTCACATATGAATTATTCTAGTTCGTTTATGAGCCACAAATCGGGAAAGACATGTAGACGACATATAGGCCTAGGCCTGCTTAGGTAATTTCAGAATTACCTAAATTATATGGAGATACATGTACTACAATTATTTGGAAATCGATTTCTTGACATGGATGAAAGCTGCTGATATATTGCATGATTTAAGTATGCAAAAGTTAGGAAAAGTCATATAATGATGGCTTTATTGTAGCAGCATTTTAGCTACAGCAATAGTTATAAGTGCCGTAGGGTGCATTTTGCACCCCGTTCACTCATGATCCCTTAAGAATTTTGAGATCACAAGAGTAGATTGTCCTCAATGAATTTGAACGTCTTTGTATGTGAACATTCGAAGCAAATCAGCATATCTTCATCGCCCTCAATGTTAGGCGAATTTGAATTTGAACTTCGATGACGTTTTATCTTGTATAGCTGTGGTTCAAATCAATAGGCCTACATCTCTTTATCGTTCTCAATAGGGACAAATTTAAATATCGGATTGTTTGCTTGTAAACATGTGAATTACATTAATCAACGTCAAATAATATTCAATAGAATTAGATCATTAAAATATTTGAGAAATACGAAACGAGCGGACCCCGGGAATCTATTTGGACTTTAAAGTCCCGCCCGCCCTCTTACTCGTGACATATAACTCCAGTCTAAATTCAAAATCGCTTCGCATATGCTCTAATAGGATACAATCTAGCTGCTGACCAAAAATTTCAGTGTTCTGAACCTATTATTTCTATGGGTGGTACGGAATGGGTTAACACATGCCATGTCTCACTGTGATTCTCTGCCCTTATCAACTAATCATGAAAAGTCATTTAAAAAATCAAGAGCAACTTACAGAATCTGATGAACAATTTTTATGTCCCTCATTCTTGGTGAGTGGATGACGAGTGTGTTCTACATTTTTTTGAAAATAAATTATCACATGTTTGTTTGTGACAATAGTAAGACAACATTCATCTTTGGTTAACGACAACTGATTGGATTTGACCTTGATGTCACACTTATTGATGCAATAGTGAAGTGGTGGGAAGATTCTGACCTATTCAGTTACTTTCAATTTCCTACAACACCACCACTTCACTGCTTCAACCGATAACAATCTGCGATTCTCGCATATCTATGATTAAGCATTGCATGAATAGAGCACTGGACTGTTCTACCGTACAATACTGTTCCAGTGAAGTGAGCTACTGGACTGTTTTTCGCAGACGCCAATGAACATTTCTCTTGCCTGGCACAATTTTTTCGCGACCTTTAGCTCGAGTCAGCATCAGTCACCGTGTGTGTCTTCTGGACGCTAGTCACTGGCCTAGTGTAAATTAGGCTGTATGCGGTTCTATTATTATCATTTTTCTATTTTACAGTATTCTATTTTCCTAGCTCCATTGGGAATTTTGTTACCTTTTATGAATACATGCACACACACACATTTCGGTGTGACAAAATCAATGGTAGTGTTCGTAAGGAACAACATTCTAAATTTGAATTCTCATTAGGCGAATTTTCTATTATTAACTGTTTATTTATGTTATTTGGAGCAATTAGTTGCACACCCTTTTTACTCTTCTTTTAATTGCTTGCATTATACTGCCTTCATTTTCTATCGAAAGTATTTCTTTGTTTCAGAGCAATGAAGAAAATCATGAGATTCATCCATTCTGAAGAATGAGCACCAGAATGCACCGAATAATTCAGATTCACTTGCAAGTCTGGTTACAAAGCAGTTGTCTCTATATTAGGCATTAGATCTTGATTAATACTCAAATAATCGTGCACCTGCTGTCTCACTGGTTGAAAAGAAAAGTGAAGTGCCGGAAATTGTACGTGTCTGGTATTACCATAGAAATCCGAGACTCTATAACAATAAAGAACTAGAATGGACACAGACATTGAAAACAATAGGGCGTCGTGGACATGTGTTTTCATGACAATGGTGGCTTCAAGGGGCTGACAATAGGAAGGGACAGGCAGAGTTTCAGTGTACTTTGTTCATATTCAAGCATAGAAATAAACTGTTTATCTGAAGTTGGCTAGAATGGAAATTGACTATAGGTCGCGGCACATCCTGGGGAACTAAGTTGGGGCATGAAGCACCAATTAAAAGCTTCGATTTACACATGTGACTGATTCTAACCCAATCATGCAGACGTTGGCAGGTGCATCTAAGTGAAAATGCGTGCGATTTATGTGCCGTTATTGTGCATTGCATGAAGCTTAATTTCCATTCTAGAGGTTTTATTGTTGTCAATTTCTATGTATTCAAGGCTATTATCATTTCAATGTATTCCCATATGTTAAAGCATGCTGATTAAAGAACTTGCAATAGATCGCCCTACTGCGTAAATCCGCAACTGTTTTGTTTCAGTATTTTTTTTCTTAAGCCAGCAACAGAAAACTGTAGGTGCCTACATGATCGTATGAATTCAACGAACCGCTTTTGTCCATTTTACACCATTTCAAGATTTATTTCAGGAACTGCGCCATATTATCGAGTAGTTATAAGTTTCATTTCATATGCATGTAATGTATTTCAAACAACGCCAGGTATATTTCAGATTTGTAGAATGTATTCCAGAAAGTATAGCTTGAATTAGATATATACTAAATTAATTCGAAACTTTGTTTATCTTTTAGAAACGTAAAATGCCTAATGTACGTTTTTATATCAATGCTTATTTAATTTTAGAAGCATGATATGCATTTCAGGAAGTATTTAATGCATGTTTATATGAATCTCAGGAAGTATTTGTTGAATTTCAGGAAGGTTATGAATCTCAGGAAGTACTACCTCAATTTCTTAAGGTGGTAGCATTACTTCAGAAATGTGACTTGTATTTCGGAGAGTGTAATTTGTATTTCAGAATCCTAGAATGCATTTCAGAATGAACAAGATATTTTGCTGATGGAGTTAGTTAAATTGCAGTCATGTACAAAAGAATTTCAGAAAGCACTTTATATATTTCAGAATCATAAAATGGGCTTCAGAAAAGTTGATTGTATTTCAGGAGCATTAGATGTAATGAGAAAATGTGTATGAGACAGAGCTGGAAATGTGGTCGGGTCGAAAGCTAACGAGCAGAGATTAAAGGAAACTTTCAATTTTCAAAAGAAAGTAGATTTATCGTCAAGTGTCAAAAATTTGCATAAATTAGAGACGATGATAAATTGAAACAACAACAGCTACCAACAACAACACATACGACATCTTCAGTAGCTGTTAGAAGAACTCCATGCTCTCGCGGTGTAACTTGACTACAGAAGTAACAACTACAACTGCCTACCAGCGAACAACAACACAGTAGCGTATGCGGCAACACGTGCATCAACGAGCGCGATTGAAGATTGACGGTATAAGTGACACTGATATTCATGATATTTATGATATTATTTTGGTATAAGTGAGTCCGATCGAATTGAAGTGAATTCAACATCAAGAAGTGAACTGCAAGTTTAAAGTTTTTCTTTTATCGTTGAGTATCGTATTTGCATAATTATAGTCTTGAAAATTAATATTGTCAATTGTTGTTATTGGAAGCTGAATAATATTTCATGTCATTGCCATTTTAATTGAATCATTAATTATTAGAATAATTTGTTGACACTGTCTATATTGTGATTTGAACTGACAGGCTGCCCTTTAATGCAGGGTTAATTTTCCTCTTTCCGAACCGATTTTTTTCGTGTGTACAACAATTAAGTCAATCTCCAATTTTTGTGCTTATCCAATCAATAACTAAATTCAACAATCGTTTTATTTTGATTAATTATCTTACATGATAAATAAGTAAATAACAGATTGAACAAAGATGATTATCTTTTCATTGTTTGCTTAATTGCTGAATTAACATTGTCCGGGGGCTGTAGGCCCATCAAAGTCACAATTAGCACCCTTTATTCAACAATAGAAAAAAACTAGGTCTGTCGATCTATCTCTCTCTTATCTCTGCGTGCAGTTAGCACAACGGCCGAATACTGTGATTTCAATTTTTGTAGAAATAGATTTATCACAGGTCTATCGAAAAAGTGGAATTGAGGTTTATCAAGATCAATTCCAATTCCAATTCCAGTAGATTTAAATATCGTCAATTCCAATTCCAATTCCGACGAAAAATGGAATTAATTCCGGGTCGGAATTAATTCCAATTCCGACTTTTCCAACTCTGGTATCAGAAACTATTATTTCAGACGTGTAGAATAAATTTCAGATGACATCAGATATGTTTCAGTGACGTTGAATGGATTTCATAATGAAGAAGTTATATTTTATACATTGGATATTCATTTCGGATTTGCAAAATGTAGTCAGGAAGTATTGCTTACATTTCAGAGGTAGGACATTTCCTAATGGATAATTTACATTTCAGCTTCATAGAAATATATGTCAGAAGGCTTGACATGTATTTAAGAAAGAGCAAAATGCATTTCAGAATGTATAGAATGATTTCAAGAAAGGGGAGAATATAACTCAGCAATCGTACAGAATAAATCAATCGTTAGCATAATGTGATGTTTGTTATCGCAGTCGTTTGTGTGCACTTAATTCATGCCAATTTTGCCAATGATTTACAGCTACGCAAAGTAAACCATGATTTTTAGTAGAATCAAATTTTGATATATTTTCACATTTAATTCAATTCATCTTGGATATAAGCAAACAATACTGAAATTGACTACTACTGTATGAATCTGTAAGCATTATTCCTGTAGAATACAAGTCACCTAGTTCTAATTAACATTGCTTTTGCCCGGACGATTTTGAGCTTCGAAAGGAGGCTCTTGGAGTTCCTCTCTTATCTCAATACACCCATGATTCAATCATCCACAAAACCTGTGCACAAAACATGATGGTCTGTCCGATGGTGGTAACAGTTTTTACCAACCTGTCATTTTATTACCATAAACAGCAATTCAAAATTTGAACTAACAAACTTTTCAAAAAATATGATTTTAGCCCTGCATATTGAGTACATACACGTTAGAAATTGAAAGTACATTAGATGACTTTGATAAACGCACGCTTTGATCGGTCATCCAATGATGGCTTGAACCATGCTGAATGCAACCCTAACACGCTCCACCCTACAAGTCTACAGCTCTTCTCTTCAACATTGAAGCTAATGCTCCAAGCACCATGAAAAACCGTCACTACACAACTTCGGTTGGATTTCAGGCAGATCTCTTCTTGACTGAATAGGCCATCTTCCAAATAAATATACTCGCTGGAAATCAATGTCGGCGATGTATGGGAGATCATTGTTCCTCGGTTGTTCGATCAGATTGTACGATGTGCAATAGGCCTAATGTGCAATGTGGGAATTTGCTGATTTGGCGTGCTAGTTATAATGCGAAGTAGTGGTTTTCAAGAATTTGTGATAACTGCCATGCCCAGCATGACAACAGGGTCGCAGACCGACATTAGAAACTAAAGATTAATGAGCAGAAATAAGTTACATGACGTCCAATCACCACCGATTCCCCTGCGCACTGTCAAATATACACAATGAAGAAATTGAGAAACCGTTGAAACACAATATTCTGCAATTCTATGATGCATGAAGCATCCACGCAAAATAGTTTGATCTTGACATTGGCAGATTGTAATTCAACTTTAGCAGACGTGGCATAAACTGTCTACATAATTTTTAGTTTATCGCTGACAATGCACTGCACTCTATTCATAAGGCTACTTTAATCAAAATAAAATGCAAAATGGATTTTTCCTTACTAATTAACTATACGTACAGTTCTTAACAACAATGACCCCAAAGAAACTATCGTCTTGATTTTTAAGCATATTGAAGACGGCAATGTGGCGTTTCTTCTTTGTGACAAGTCTAAAGTACACATGTAGAACTGTTCAATTTACTTGTTTTTCAATATTCCAACAAATTATCACGGTTGAGAATCGCATAGTTACTTTTATAGTAAATCTACTGTTGTACTTTTGTAGTCTGTATCTATCGTCTCTCAGTTCGATATTAGTCAACATCGTTGCGTCATCTTCAACTTTCTACTCCGTTGTATGAGCGGATATACGTTTATCACTTGCGGCTTCTTTCTATATCATTGATGTCCTGCATCAATAGTCCTGATTGATAGTTGCTGCACTGTTATCAATAGGAATGGATTGAAAATAAATGATTCCTTTTGTTGAGGAATTGCACAATCATCGTGACAGATTCGTTTTTAGTTTAATTGATGATCTACATGCTGAGAGATGTTGGAAAATATTTGATGAGAAATCTTCTGCCAATTGCTTACGCCTGCAGCACAATGGAGTCTAGCGTATTCATTCAATCTTTGTGGTCCGATTTCTATGATGCAAACTTTTAACTCTAAACTCCCCAAACCACCTTCTCTTCTTCAGAAAAATTTCTTCTTTTGAGGAAAGTTGTTATTCCACGTCATAACACACAATTGAGCATTAAAGTGTTACAGAACTATAAGAATAAGTTTGTGTATTATAATGAACGATGCGCAGTTTAGCCAAATGTGTATTACAAAAACCAAACTGTTTCTTTCAACTCTTGACAGTTCCATAAGTGACACAAAACCAACCTGACTTTGACAAAATATACATCAGGTATTGCACACTAGCTAAGTTCAGGAAACTCTTTTGTGGTTGGTAATGTACTAATGCAATGATGTCAAAATTTTGGTATAATATAGACTTGATTTTGGCATAATTTGGTTATAGCATAATGTAACATACAAATTCATCTGCATACCACTTGCATCAAAGATGCCATCATCCCATTGAACTCTTGAACATCTACGAGCAACTATTCTATTATTGAGCATTTATGGATCCAACCGGTAGTCTGCTTGATAATTCTCCTAGCAGGCCTGATTTCTTCGGTTTTATACAGCAATTTCATCGATCTCTTATCACATCGGCAATGACCCAAGTTTGCCATTACCATGTAGGCAGTGGATCATGGATGGTATTCTCGTCTCTCCAAGAAGTGATCAAAGCTATGGCTGTGAATATGAAATAGGCAAAACAATGTCTGCAAGCCAACTCAATATTCTGCAAAATATGTGAATATAAATATAATGTTTCTGATGCGTCAAATATGTCTAATAATCTCAACATGTCACACTTAATGCTGTTTGGTAATTAAAAGCTAAATTCATCTAAAAATTTACTAAATTCACAATATTGGTGAATTATATAGATCGCTTGTTGTGTGACACTTGTCAGACCTCAAAGATCATGACCGCAGAATTGGCCAATGTAGTACTCCACTAGGAGGGAGCATGATTTCGGCTATATACTGGTAAGCAACATTCTCCGAAATATTCATGACTTTCAATTTGTCAGTGAAACGTGAATATTATTTGAGAATTTCCGAAGTTTTTAGGCCAAATGTCCATGTGCGATTATAACACTTAACACCAACACGCAAAACTCAGAATTGCAAGCTCACCAGATTAGTGTGCAAAAGTCCAAGGTTACACTTTGGACTTTTCACTTGGACACTGATCGTGGGTGAGGTAGGCCTCACCAATGTTCCAATAAGTTTGATTGCGAAAATAAATTGTCCAAAGTTTTGACGATCGTTTTGCTAATTTTTCATAGAACCTGAAAATCATGAAAGATAGTCACAAAATTTAGCAATAGTATTTTTGATGAATAAATGACGTTAATGAAACTCATGCATGACATGTGTGATTGGTTCATTGCAAGTCAAATCAGTGCGACTAAATGGAATTACATGTACATGATTGTATGTTAAGGACATCGCCACAATAATTAGATTTTCAACTCTTAACACATAATTTTTTTGATAGTAACTCGGCATTTTTTACTGGTATTAAGGATGAAGTGTTGAGCATCATCAGCAGCATATGCTTGCTGCTGGAGCAGATCTACATGTAGATAATGAAAAAGGCTGTAGCATCTCATGTTGGCATCAGGTTTGTGTATTTATCAGTGTTTCAGCCAGCCGGTTTTCGGCGGCCGGAGCCGGCGTCATCAAAACCGGCTGGGACGGTGGCTGGTGTCTCTATATCAGTTGGTTAAGGCTTTAATTGTCAGCTATTATTTGGTCAACTTATGCCATTAGACATTGTTCAATTTCTACAGTTTTTTCTATAGTTTTTTCTGAAAGTCGCTTGCATGACGTCCAACATCAGCGCTTTCAGAGCAATGTAAACCTATGTCATTAATTGTGTTTTTGATAAAGCAGTGCTAAACGATGAAATCTGGAACATTGCTAAATTTATCGAAACATATCCCAAATTGATTTTCTTTATTGTACGGTGGGAAGTAAGCTTCCCTTTTTATTGATATACATAGACTAATCCAGAAAATTTATAACATAATTTTTTGGATTTCTGTGGTAACTTTTATGTTTAGGGAACAGAATTAAAAATATATAATATGTTATGAAATATAGTCGACTCATACTCAGACGGGCTAAGGATTATGTCATCAACAGATCTACGATATACAGTAGCTTGATTTTCATGTATGCAGTTTGGATTTCATGTTATTGACTTCTATTTTTTCCGAAGGCATTTATTCTTCTATAAATAACTAATATATACTAATAACTAATAGTATACTATATGTAACTATATAAAATTCCAAACAAAGGGGTTTTGAGGATTCATTTAAGATCAGAAGTTGAAGACAAAGAGTCAGAAGGATGTTGGTTTATGCCATCATCGAAAAGAAGTCTTTGCAATATTTATGGAAAAGCGAGTTTCACAATCAAACATGGTAAAACACTTTATTTGGTGATATAAAGGTTGAGAAACATTTACAGAGGACTTCATAGAAATTCACTAAATCGAATCAATCGAAGTGAGTGTCATAAAACATTCCAAGATGCAGACAACTCAAATTTAGATCAGTAGGAACTTCTTTCACTATCAAATCCTTTATCAATCACTATGTATTTCAGCTAAAATGGATTCCAATTAAGAATGTATTTCGGTTAAAATGTACAGCACTTCGGTGAAAATGTTTTCAGTTATAATGTACTTCGGTTAAGATGTACTTCGGTTTAAATGTTTCGTGAGAACAAATCAAGCGAAAAAATAAATCGGATAACATTTTTGACTGCATCAGACAAAAGCCACTGTGATTTGATTTGTAAGTAATTGGTGGCTGGTACCAGCAGATTTCTATTCTCAAATATTCTTTCAACATTTCTCACTCAGCCTGTGAATCATCAATGCTGAGCTAAAAGCGAATCTGTCACAATTATTGCGCAATTGCTTGACAAAAGACAACATTTGCTTTTAGCTCATCAAGCTCCATTGATAACAACATTCCCGCAACAACAAAGGACATTCGTGGGATGAATTCCACATCAATGGAAAGGATTCCCATCAATTGTATATCATTGGATTGCAGCAAGTGACAAACGTATACTCACTTATACAAAGGAGAACTTACATGATGATGCAAGAATGTCGACCATTCGGTGAAAGGTGTCCAATAAGCGATCAGATATTGACAGAATGCGTGCGGATCTTGGTCGCTGGATAGACTCCTGATACTTGCTAAGGATTATAACAAGCTCTGTCACCAAATATTCCGCATACATCTCAGGACGAACCGGTGAGTATTGCTGCGGCGTCTGTTGATTCAACTGACCCACTTGATATTTGTTTATTAAATGATCCTTTGTAAAATACCTGCTTTCTTCACTATTAATGCTATCTTTTCATGTACTGTAAGTATTTTTTCTGTATATGTACTTTAGCTATTACTTATTCACTTCATGCTTGCTTATCCAGTGACTGTCCATTTTGACTGATATTCTAACAGTATTCATGTTTTAATCAGTTTGACTGATTATGAGTTTCTCACCGACTGAGAGCAGGCAAAACTCTTTAATGGAAGATGAGTCTGCATAGAGATTAAGATCATGCAATTCATGAATAGAAAATGAGTTCACAAAACAGGAATATACAGGTATTTGTCAAGAATAAATAAACAGCTTATGACCAAGAATGAATTCCCCCGAATACAGTTGCACGTCTCATAAAAGACTTAAAATTTGTCTTGTAATCTTTCTTGCAAGACTGACACCTAGATTCGAAAAAATTCATTTTGTATCACTGTATCCTAAATCCCAACTAATATGCAAATTAATCAGTTTGAAGTAGAATAAATCCTGAAGAAATTTGATGAATGATAACTACTAACTATGAATGATATTTCTGATATTCTTCATTTCGCTTAGCACTCTCATTAATCAAGAATACGTTGACATACTCAATTTCAAAAGCTTCAAATGCATTTTTTTCTTTTTTGCACTTCTCCAACTTCACTGTTAGAAGAACTAATCCAAAAATTGAATTTACGCACTCATTACTTTATTCACTTACATAACACAACATTGCTAACTGCGCTGCGATAAGTATAAGTTGAGCCCTATTACAAATCAATATCATGCATACATTGTGATTTGTCATGAATAATTTTATAGTTGTTACCTGAACTTAGAAATGCTCAATGCAGTAGCTTGTGCAGTTAATCGATTCTGCTTGATTAGTCGTGCGACGGAATCATTCTCGCGATTCTTGAATGACAACGAATCGCGCGACATTTTGCGATGTGACTTTTCGATGAAATTAGCTTGATGAGGTAAAAATAATGTTTCTATTCACTCTTTCAACGTCTGATATAGTTACAGTGCGCGGGTGCTTGTACCGGAGATCATACATACATAAGACAAAGTTGCTGTGTGACGCGATTTTTCATTCCCATACAACATCAAATCTCTATGGAAATGTTCACATTCACCACATGAATGTTATTTTATACAGGAACATTAAATACCCTTTTATAGGCCTGGCACTTACACGAAGTATGCATATTGTCAAGCATAGTGGTCCCAATGATATTGGATCTGCATGGAAATCATGTAACTACATTGACAACTGTGCATATTAATGCCTGATTTTCATTTAACTTGACCTGGTAACAATTGACCTCTCATTATGTACACTATGCAGATCTGCTTATCATAAAACACTGCGGAATGCCCTTTCGCTTTGGCATATAGAATAGAAAGATGTCCCAAAACTTGAACAATTGGAGCACAAAATTCACTGGTGGCAGTAGACGCCATGTCAATCTTCTTACAAGGGCTCGTCAGTTCGACTCAGAATGGCTCAAACTAGCTTAAAATATCTGCAATGGCTGAACAAGCTGAAGGACAGCACGACGGGCTGCTGCTCTGTGCGGTTGATAACCTTAAAAATTGTATAGTGCCAGCTCCAGATGTTTTAAACTAGTTTGGGCCATTCCGAGCTGTACTGACGGGCCGTTGTAGGGCGAAACGCAGCGTCTACGGCTGTCAATGAATGCTGGTGCTTAAATTGCTCAAATCTGAGGAAGTCTTTCCATTATATTTGCTGTTGTTCTCCAAACATTATGCGTCTAATAGTTTGATTTAATTGATGCATAATTGTGTTTATCTCAAAACTGATAGGAGAAACGACAAATACCTGCAGGCATATTCCACAAAATATGGCTGATATACACGTAAACTAAAAGGATCAAAACTGGTAAAGAAAAATAGCAATAATATGCTTTATAGTACATGTACCTGCGTTACTGCTTGGCAGATTTGCAGAAGAATCCAAAAACAATCATCAAGACTTTTCATGCCTTGTTTGCGACTTTCCAACAATGAATTAGTTCTGATTTCAGATGTTACAATGCTTAGTATATACAAATAGTGTCATATTAATTAATAGGGTAGTTATAATTTCAATCTGTTAGCGTCTCATGATCTCAATTTTAATGGAAATTATCAAAATTTTAATGAAAAATGGTCTAGAAATCAAGAACAATACAAGCTAGACCAACTGCAAAATTCTGATCACTGAACTTCAAACTGTTCAGAGTTACGCGATTTTTGATTAATTGTGCGTTGAGTCGGATGATTAGGAATCGCACGAAAATTAAATCGTCTCAGTGTCACTCAAATTACTTCGCGAAGACATGATTGAGTCTTGATTTGATGTTCATCTTAATAAATAAGTTCCGGTAAAAATATTGCGTCTTCCTTGTATTCATATATTGTTCATACAACAATCACATTTTATTATCCCATGGGCTTGGAGATCAAAATTGATGAACAAGTACGCGGTTATAAAATTGTCTTAACCATGGGAATCAGATTTTAATTAATTAATTTGGCTTTCAATTGTTGAGGTGCAATTTTGATTTTTTTAGCATAAATATGTATGTTTAGCACCGGTACCTGAATGTGTATGATACATAGCAAATAAGGTTCTGCGATCAAAACACTGCAAAAAAATAGGAACTTACTCCAAAGCGAGTAAAATCATTCCACACCACAGGACAACGCGTTTCTTTAGAAAAATTGTTTACATTATTAACATGACAGAGAGCAATGTTCACATTTTGCAACCATGATGACAATCAAATCTAAAACTTTGTAGAATTTTTCTCTTCTCGATGATTCGAACTTTCTAACTTTTAAAGATAACATTTTTGCTCATTCTCTTTTCAGCACGGAAAAAATGAAAGGAGTGTAAGTACCGATTTGTTTTGGTTTTCATTTTCAAACCATGTATTTGCTGCAATTTTCTTTCAGGATGACTGCAACGGATAAAATCGCTTACGTTTTACGAGTGAGAGGTCGACCGATGACTCTAGATCAGATCAAGTCCGCATTGATACAAAAAGAGATGCACATGGAATACACTACTTTGAGACAAATCCTCAGCAGGAATTTCCGGAAGATGCCAGGGGTAGGTTTTTCCTCATTACATTTGATCAATTTTCACTGATTATAGTAATAACTAGAATTATTTCTACATTTTGTTTCTATTACCCGGTATTATTTGTATTTATCGAGGATCACAAGTTATGACTTAACATTGATCGTAGTGAATACTGAGAGATATGTGCATGCATTATTTAATCATCCCTGTCCGACCCAAGGCACAAAGGAGAGGATCAGCCTTCACACATTCGCAACTCTGAGCAGGACAGGGTTAGAAACCTCCAGTGAGAGCAGTGGTACCTCCCGAGGTGGTGAGACAGTAGCCCTGTACCTTCTGCACCTCCGTTCCGAAGTACGGCCCTTAACCAATTGAGCTATCCTACAACCTACATTATACTTCTTAAGTTCCTTGGGAAATGTTTGCGCAACGTGTGCTTAATTCAAGCCAAATTTAATTTCTCATGTAAACATCGAATTATTATTTTAGCCGAACAAATTTGCATGTGTGCTTGAACCAATGTATCTATATTTACAGGAAAGTTATGAATTACAAGCTTACTTTCCACCTATGGCAGTTGTAGATAACTCTTTTGCAGCATTCAACTATGGTATCTTAGCATTATATTATAACATTGCAGTTTACATCATTATAAACACATAGTGTGGCTGATGCTACGAAGTGTGATGCAGTTTGTGCATTAGGATATGGGTGAATGTCATGACTTCCCTACAGCAATAGAAAGTTCACACTACAGGGATTCCGAAAGTAGTTTACGAAAGAGTGCATGCAAAATGGTGATAAACGTGGTGTGTAATAGCACTGTGCATAGAAATGACAATCAATGTTCCGCTCTTTGATAAAATGATTTGATTGCGCATGTTATTATTTTCCCTAAGTCGAATCATACGAGAATATACCATGATTATTCATCTAGATCATTTCACTGTCTTCCAATTCCGTAGCTTAGACCCTGATGATTTTTACTACTTTAATTTCATCATCAGAATCATGGATGTGGACGCATCGTTCTATTTCAAATTATCAGGAATCATCTGCCATCACCTGTAACAGACACAATCCTTTCCTTTAAGTGCATGCAGCATTTCATTGTCAAGCAGATTCATCTTCAAATAACTTGTATATACATGTACATGTAGATAATGATGTCGAGAACTGTAAAAGATGACTTTATTCGGCAGTTTGTCGACACATCTAAGGACACATCAGGCAGATGAATAATATCGCAACGAAACGCTCAATTCATTACTATCAGCGGAAGTGTAATTGTCATGTGCACTACTGCATAAACTTGTAGGTAGTAGCGTGATCAAATGTCATTATGTGAAATGCGATTCATTGTGTTACGTCGGTGCGACTCCAACGTTTCATTTCCACCAGGAGGATGTCGTTTTGTGTTCACAAGTACTTTGATACTCGTGATGATTCTTCAGCTAGAGGACTCGAGAGTGAGTCAAAAGTGAAAAATCTTTTATTGCCGACTTGTACCTAAGATAAACTTGATAACGTTAATTAAAACATAAGTTAAAAAACTGGAGCTGCACATGACTTGGAAGAGTAGCTGAAATGTTCGAATATGTTTCTCTTCATACGATGGAACACATGTGAAAGAAGGAAGGAGAGATGAACAATAATCAGTAAATATTTCCATATGTAATAAAATTCATCAAAATACATACATAAGCGGATTGTTTCATCCTTTGACGGCTCTATTATTTATTGTGCGTAATAATTCACGATAACTTTCCTATCGGTGACTAATCCTAACTTATTATTATTTGAAAATTTATTTAGAATGAAAGTCGACAAAAACATTCAAATATGCATCACATACATAAGCGATTATCAGTTAATATGTAATGTGGACAGCCTCTCACCGGTAATGAATCAACTGATTGAAAGGCAGGAAGACAAATACAAATGTCGACCCTCTCGATTAAAAGATACATTTAGCAATTGACTAATTCGACACGGATAGTTTTCTTTAAATGATGTGAATAAATCTCACTTATCAAGTTGTTGCTAAAGATCTCAAGCGAGAATCAAACTGTGCTAGCTGTTCAGACTTTGCTAGAAAAAAGGTCTAAATTTCGCATTCTCGACAAAACAGCATTGATCAAATATGTTCAGAAAATGGAAAATGATGACCGATTCTTTGTAGGCTTTGAATATTACATGCAGCCTAGGATCGTCTCAAACCGAAAGATGTGCGCCTGCGGAGAAGAGTTTTTTTAATTGTAGTTATTCTCGTCGTTTTTAAAAATTGGATTTGTGAGTGATTCTGTAGATAGAAGAATTCGCTATTTGAATCGCTAATGCAATTTGCTAATGAAAATCGTAAATTCAACTGATTCTGTAGGCCCTAGTAGGCCTACTTTGAAAAAGAAAATTTTCAGGGACAAGCACAGCAACTAAGATACCTGCAATCATTTGCCCCCAAAAGTGACTTGTAGGGACTTGTTACTTGTCATTTTGTGCATAAGTTCTGTTGATGACGGTGCATTAATTCTACACCCGCCAAGCGAATCGGCTTTCGTTTTGCTTTAGTGAGCGCAGTCGTTCGTGCTGATAAAAAGATAGATAACAGTAGCTGTCATTTGGAACATTTACCAATAGCCATCGTGACATCACGAGCTGTTCTATTTCTCATTTCCATCCGGATGTTATTGACTATACATGTTGATCCTTTCACTACTCGTGTAACTGAAGCTCGGTATTTCAAACTTTGGAACAGAAAATCATTTGCAGATAGGCAATTCCACGTCAAGTGGGACAAGGGCTTCAAATTTTAGATGTCAATTTTAGTTCTTCTCTCTCACTTATTACTGTTGCTTTATATTTACAAAATCTCCTTGTGGACAATGATGGAAACCTTTGTATAATTTAAGGCCTTTGTCACTAGTTGCTCAAAGTCACTTTTATAAAGTAGCACACATTTCTTTCATTTCAGAGGACCTACAATTGTTTCTGGGGCCTGCCCAGCTGGAACGCTGTACTCGTTGTGCGGCAAGACGAACCGGTAAGTACATCTGATCCCTTTCACATCAAGCCGTGTGCGAGAGCAAATGTGACAGCAATGAATGCGTCTGCTCATTGGCTGCTTCAGGAGAGGATCTTAGGCTTGAGCAGTCACTGCAGAGATGCCTCTAAAGAAACTAAAAGAAGCTAATTACCATTGCAATTATCTTCCAATAGCTATTGGAACTTCCGTAAATAGCAACTACTACTGAAAGGACAGCTAAATGAATGCCGGCATCCCGCGAGTAAAAACCCGGGATTCGGCATTGCAAAAGCCTGGTCATTAGTGATTTTGCTCATCTAACGTGGGAAACTTGATTGTGATCTATCAGTGCATGTATTTTTGTAAGCCACTAATTGTTTTGCGGTCCGGACTGCTCATCTGCGGCTGAATTTGATTGTCCAACGTGGAAACTTGATTTGTTTTCTATTTATACACCACGCATCGTTCTGCGATCGGGACAACAGTTTATTCGGTTAGCCACCTCTTACTATATTTAATTAGATGAAGAGCTAGTTAGGATAATCGCGTCTATGAAAGGGGTATATGAGAAGGAATAAAGTAAGAATGCACATAAGGCCTTTTGCCGAGTACAACATTGGAAGGTCGACACATAGGGCCTTTTGCATTTCTAAATTTCATCAAATTTGCGGATTGAATTTGAAGATATACTCCTCGGACTTGATGTAAAATGCAAATTAGTACATTTCTGCGCTGAAAAAAAACATTTTTGAAAATTATGCACATGAGGACTTTTGCCGATTCACGGACAAGTGTCATCTTAGGGGAATCTGGATATCAAATTGATGTTAAATATCTGAAAACTGCTCAAACTTATTACACAAGGATTCACTCAATTCTGTCTCATTTATCTAATACACGAACGAAATCACATTACCCAGTTAACTGTTAACAAATGCATATAAAGCGAATAAATATATGAGCACATGCCTTTCTCTTACTTCGTGTGACAAAAGCTATCTGATATGTGATTGGTTTTCAGCAATTGTTCGGCTTTTTCCTTGTTTAGTTGCATTCATTATATACAATCTCCTTACTGTTATAGCCTTTCGGTATTCTTCTTTTCGACTATCTTAGTCAACAGAGACGCAAGTGAATCCATCTCTGTGTCGTAGTCATGCAAATTCAAAGCAATGAATTGTAAGCTATTTTTTCTTTTCTTTTATTTGCTAACAACATACTTCACCTGCTTTCATTCTGCATCCAAAGTACTTTGTTGTTTCAGAGCAATGAAGGGAATCACGAGATTCACCCGTACAGAAGGATGAGCGCCAGAGAGCAGATGGCGGCAGATGAAAAAAAGAAAAAGAAGAACAAAAAATCAAAAAAATCAAAAAAAGAAAAAGAAAACACTATACCCATTGATGAACCAAGTGATAATGAAGATGTAGAAATGGTGCCAATTGTTGAGCCAAATGCGCAAGAGGATGTAAGCTGAATATTTTCTTGTTGTGGTATTTAATTAACTGGTTATACGAGTATGACTGAAGAATAGAGAAGCTCTCAATGTCAAAGGCCTTTATTCTTAGCTGCTGTAAAATTTGACCCTTTTTGCCTTAGGAGCATAATGTCCCCTCGGTTTTTATCTCACGCCGGAACGAATAATTGCTTGAAGGTCTCCTTCAGTCACTTTTCTAACTTTGTATTGGCCTTCTCTGAGTGGTGACTGTTTCTTTGTAGTCCCAATACAGGTAGCCTTAACAGTGTAGTAAGATTTAAATCGACAACGTCACTAGCCAGAGACTATTTTAAGTAGGTTCTATTGCAATTTTCATGAAATTCTATCGACTATTTTAGATGCAAAAACGAAGTTAAAAAAATGTTTGTTTGAATTTTAAAATGCTATTTGACAAGATCAACTTGAAATCAAAAACTAATACCACCATCGGATAGAGCATCCCCAAATATGTATACCCCATCCTGTGATACCGTATAAGTTAATGGTTTAGAAGATCTTGAGTGTAGGGGCCATCATTCCCATTCTAATACTTCACCGACAAGAAAAAGCCTGAGGCAAATAGGGTGAATGTCTAGAAATATTTCAGTTTTGAGATATTTGTTGATCAAACCTGAAAACCAAAAGTCATATCCGCACAAAAAGAAGTGCTGTTTTATTTATTTTTGACATATTGTGAAAACATATAATCACAATCACGAGTATGCTTATTATAGGAAGTTTGAGATCTTTCGGGAACAATCACTTTTAAAGGAATTTAGAACAAAGCTTCAAATCTTCCTCCTATTGACTGTGCTGCTACAAGCCGCAGCGATCAGCACTCAGAGCACTCTGAATTGGATAGAGCCCGCGCACATCATCTCCATGACTGCGGAATAATGAAAAATAAGCGTCATTCAAGTTGTCTTCGGCTGAAAGTCCGATGTATTCGCAACAAATCGTGCCTTTCATCGATGTTAGACCAAGATGCGAGCGTCCGAACAGGTTTACACTTCAATTCTCAATCAAATAAGCTTTTTCGAGGAGATTGCAACGAATGCATGCATTTTCAGATTGTTTAAAATTGATTACACATTATCAAGGCTCGAGACATATCACTTGATGAACCTAAAAAGCACTAGTTTAGATAAACAGTTGCAGTGAAGTTGTCTCAGTATGTTCTACACAAACCACAAAGAACGTGGAAACATAAATAACGTTTGAAGAAGCGAATGCAACATCTGGAGTAGGGCCTATACTCGTGATAGCTATGTACGCAAACCTTTCTGCTATTTCTCTTACTATTTGAAATAGACCGAATCGATTTTATTCTTAAAATTGTTCATCCTATAAATTGAATATCTAAAACCAAATGTACGTTTGTAAGGTTATTCTTAGTTCACGAAAAATAAAATTTTAATAGACATCTAGAAAATGGACCACGAAGCCTAAATTGGCGGTCGATCTTATCCACTGCAGAAGTTTTTACAAAGGGTTCAGCGTGCCGAGCATCAAATTTCAGGTCCATTTGAAGGCATATATCCAAACGATTGTCTGTACAATAGATGTTTCATTTTAATTAATATTTAGATAAATCAATGCGTCGTCCAATAAACGAAAGTAAGGCCAAGAACGACATTCCTTGTCAACATCGATGAGTCGGCATTGTTCGCCGGTGTTATGACATTCTTTTGATCCTATGACTAAAAGTGTTGATCGGAAACTCGAATCAGAAAGGGTCAAGATCCATCATTCCATTTCCCACTTGCAAAAAGAGAGACAACTAGGACAGTGATCCGAGACCGAAGTATAGATAAACATTTTTATTCTCATGCCATCGAACTCAATTGATTTCATTATGTAATGCTTCTCACTTCATTTTATTGCAGGATCGGACGATAGAACTAATAAGGGGCATGTACCTGACGCTCGATGCTTCTTTCAATGATGAGATACTAAGGTTCATTCATAGTGAATTATTTCAGTAAGTTGAGTTTCTAAGTGAGCTTGTTCGAAGAATAAAGATACAGCGAAGGGTTTTCATCTGTACAGAATACTGTGATTTTCATGATCTAAATGGTCTTTTTTCGTTTCAGGCAGAATTATTCCTACAAGGAGATATATGCAATGGCCTCCTACGGAGTTTCTAAGAAATGGGACAGTAAGTCATGATTTCATATATTGATTAGATATAAAAATGTAGCATTATAACGCTCCGAGATGGAATAACAGTCATTTATCAGGTCAGATTGCATCCATAATTAATTATCTGAAGCAAAAAAGTAGAATTCAGAATAGAATCGGTGAATAGTAGAAAAGGCGAAAAGTAATCGCATTGATCTATCGCACTTATCAATAATCTACTGTATCAAATGGTCAAGTGTTCAAGTGAGATCTGTAATGCATAAAATGAAAATAATTTGTGATGAACGCTATTTTGAACGTAGGCCTATTTAATGAGAATGATGCTTGGGAATTAACGTGATGTACCTCGCTGCACTTGGTCACAGCTTGTAAATGAGTGGCTTGAAAGATGATTGCGTTATCGAGAATGAATAATGAAACGAAACAATAAAATGAAGATGATTTGTAGAGGGCGTACATTCGATACACAAATTTGACCAAAAGCTACTAAGATGAATCTGACAGAAATTTCGATATCAATGAAATATCAGAGTGTTTAGTGAATACTCCCAGTCCGAAGTATCGAATACATGTAAATGGTTTAATTGTCTATCATAGAGGCGTACAGAAGGAAACATGTATGAGCAGCATTAAGTTTATGAACAGCAGAATTAAGTTTTAGAAAATAAGGAACTATTCATGACTGCAGAACTAGAAATATCATGAATGAATGTTTTAAATAATATTTGAAAAATTAAAATACATGTCCTCACTTTTCAGACATTCTATCAGGCACAATGGCATGTTCATCACAATCTGACTGACTGGATGAGAACTAATCGGATGGGAGGATCCGATCTGCAATTGTTTTAGGTAAGTTCTCAATGATCTCGACGCAGCTGGATTGTGTTGTTGCAGTTTGCGCAGATGTCTCTTTTGGCATAGAGAAGGACTTCGAATAGTTTCATCTAAACAGGGATTTAGTAGGTAGCAGCCACGTAAAGTGTTTATCATCCTAAAATAATTTTGTGTAAAAAGATTGTCATATACTATGTAGAGCACTGAATCTACCATCGACGGAACTGCTGGAGGTCTGCAATTCTATCCACATTGATTTGAGAATGTTCACTTCTGGTGATCACTAGACAGCGACATCTTAGGTGAATATTATTGTGATTTTAGGTTTTTAATAGGTGAATAATTTTACAAATTTAGGTTGTTTATTTAGGTGAATCAAAAATCTATCAAAATATCTAGATTCATTGAGAGCAATGGTAGTTTTTGTATATCTCCATGAATTGTGCCTTTTTCGGTAACAAATACCGCGACAATAATCTACGTATAAGATCAAAAAAAGAGTAGAAAAGATAATGACAATTAAAGCCTAGATTTAATGGCGATTCGGAACGAATTTATTCAAGCTACAGCAACTGCACAGATGAAACATTGACAACTAAAAAAGTATATATGTTACAAAAGGTATACTGACAATTTAGTTGTACATTTGTGTATGTGTCAAACAGATCAAGATTACTCGTATTTCAAATGCAATATAAACTCTGTAAATGTATATATAAGAATTAGAAACTATGACCAGAAACATGTGGCAATGCCCAGAATCACTCATCAATGTCTTCATTATTCTGATTACAAAAGTAATTCGCTACGACGATTTTTTCAATGTCTTCCAATTTGAGTACATGTAGATGAGTTAATCAAATTTCACGTTTTTTGTCGCAATGACAATATTTAGGTGATCTAGATGTATGGTTTTTACAAAATATCCAGAATTTAGGTACAAATTTCATTTTAGGTGATTCACCTAAATTGTCGCTGTCTAGTGATCACCATCTATCAATGGTGAGGAGAATGCTTGTTGTCTTCTTGAATTGATCATATTTTGAAATTTCTTGAACTTTGAACAATTTCTTCAACACAAGATCTTAAGAAAAGCCTAATGCTTCTATATTGTGATATATTGTGATATATGTTGTGATGTCTGTGCTTGAACTCCGATGATTTCAAATGATTTAGCATTTGATTTCTGGATATAGATAGTAAGATTTGTCTCAATGTTTATGCAATAAGTGATCATGCCGGACCCCCGAAATCGATTTTACTATTATAATTTTGTGCATTGAAAGACTTGTATTTCAATCATTATTCAATTTTATTCAGTAATGATTTCCAAGTCTTTCTTTACAAATTGCGTTCAAATAACAAAAAGCATTTTACTATTGATGTCAAAAGATTGCTTCATGATGATACTTAAAAATGAATGCACCAAAATAATCCAGTGAAAAATATTGTGATAAAGTTCTGAACACTACATGACCTACATGATCTAGATGCATGCAATGAGAATCAGTCCAGCTGAGGAACAAGGAAAAATAAGGTCACATGTTATGTCGTTGACTCAAATCGCAAATCTACTCGTATTCGTTGAATAGGCATTTTTACTGCTACTCATTTTAGGAATGCATTTGCCTGTTTTAGTAAATATCATGTCACGAGGTAATGAATTATGAATTTACTGAAATTAGAATGTGTCTCACCCACTGCAACCTTCCGGTGAAATGACTCGTAAGGAAAATAGCAATTTACTTTCATTTATTTCCTTCATTATTTTGCCATCATTATTTCATCTTTCGCCTTATTTGGAAAAGAAAAAATTATGAGAATATAGTGTGCATGTAGATGAGATTTCGTACATTCTCATAGATGAGTTAATCTTGCTTCTAATAGGAATCCAATAAGCTTAAAATGAAACGTAGGTTCGTTGTCGGACCACAATGGCAGACGATTTCGAATTTAAAAAAAACCACCAGTTTTATGTTATTGTGATAGTATAACTAAGTTTCATGAATTAATGAATAATCTGACTGCAAGAAATATAAAACCCATCGATAATTATCTTCAGAAAGCAAGCAACATGTATTTGATCTCCAAATAAAATAACTAATCAATAACCATCGAGGCAATCAAAATTTCATTCCCGACTCCTTCCCTAATTAAGATTTCTTCATTTTTTGACCGCATATTCTCTTTTTCACATTTTTTCGTGAATGTGTTTTAGTGTGTTCAATGTGTTGCTATTATCATATTGAATGTTCTGCTATAGTTTTCGAAACATTTTGGAAATAAACCTTTATTGACTTATCAACATGCATTGTTCAAACATTTATCACTTTTAGGGAAAATTTACAGTATTTTGGGAAACTGATTTCATATCTTTTCAAAAATGATGACTTTTGATAATCATATATTTCATTAGAAAAGTCTCCAATACAGAAGTCATCTTTGGTTTATAGTTGTCACTTTATTAGATTTCTACTCTACAGTTCTAATCAATAAGCTCTTTTCCTTGGGATTCATACTCATAGACAATATTGAACACATTCAGTGGAAGACAGCTTTTTTAAATTCAAAGGACTTTTTGTATAATATATTTCCATTATGCTATCTTGGATTTTAATGTCATCGTCATTTTCAGTATTTCTGTTATTAGCCAGCTTTGTTATGCACTGATGAGTTGGGTATATTTTGGTTGTGCTAATTACCCTCCTTTCATTATCAGTGTTTCTGTAATTCCATGTATAGTTACATTGCACAGTTATGAGTTACAAATCATCTTACTTAGTTGTTACAAAGCGGCTGATTATTTACTTATGTTGCTTCATCATTCCCCTTCCTTTCTTCCGTTTTCTGCTTTCTCACTTTTGATCTTCTGCTGAGGGACACTATCAGGTCCTCCTCTTCCCTCAGGCTTTGATTCAAACAAATATTTCACCCATGTGGTCAATGTTTAGTTGTTAATTTTCTGTAACTTGTTTGATTTTCTGTCTTTTACTTTGATCATCAAGGACAAGGTCCATTTCTGTATTTCACATCTTTCTCTTTCAGGTTCATCAATTATTGAACTGGATGCGAAAACCAAAAAAAGAAGGAAAGAAAAGTGAACGATATTTTATTTATATTCTATAGCTTGTTTTTTTTTATATCTTCTGAATAAAATCATATAATGCAATCACTTGTTTTCTGTAAATTGCAATCACCAGGGCTACAATGAGTCAAGGAAATGAAACAAATTGTGACTGCGGACATAATTCATGGCGAAGAATTTCCGGCGTTTACTGTCATAATGAAAATTGCAATCGTCTAGTAAGTACACATGAATCTATAAATGAAGAACATGATTCTTCATTACATGAAATGAGATAAACGATGGATCAAATTGACACGCAAAATATGTACCGTACAGCTGGTTCAATCGGCTATGTGAGTCTGATTATTTGGGCCAAATCATGCTTTCTTCCATCCAGAGACTATATTTTGGAAGAGTCAGCAACATTTCTGAAGATGAATTAGTGGGTACGTCATATAAAGAAAATCAAGCTAAATTCCCTCATTTCAAGAAAAACTCCGTGAATCGTTTGTGAAATGCTGGAAACACAGAACACACATTTGGTCTCTGAGGCTGTCAATTCCATTCTGATTTTTTGCCCTCCTAATACTCGTATTACAGCCGTTGTGCTCACACAGTTCAGGCAAGTACGTTGGCACCTCTTGACGTGCGTCTTTTCGCATTTCTGCTTTACGAAGGTCACTGATTTACCGAAAAGACTCTGGATTTAAAAACGCATGCTTTGGTTCATAAAATCAAACTAACATGTATTTCGTAATATTCAAGCTTCTTCGCTTTTGAAATGCGTCTTCTAAATGAGAGATAAAAAGTCTCAAAAGTTTAGATGTAACCGAATTAAATTGATGAGCTTTGAAATAGAGTATAATTCACCGTGTCTGAAAGTGTACCTTGATATCGGAATTACAAAAGACGAATTCTGAAATTGAAATGTCGATTTCTGGATTACATCTGGCGACTGAATTTTGAATGAAGATATTTTAGTGCTCACTAAATGACCCATTCCTAGATGTGAATTGCAAGTCTGAAATAAAAATGACGCATTGTTGAATATGTCGGCACTTTTATCGTCTTTTTAAACATAAGTGATTTAAAATTAATGACAAATTAACATCCCTGATATTTGGACTATCTCTCCTGATTAAAAATGATATTACATGAAATCTGCGTGTTGTATTTCGAAACATAAATTCCATAGAGTAGGTGTAAGTAAGTATAGAGTGTCGACTCAAAAAGTGTCTGTATACAGTGAAAATCTTTATATGAAACTATTTCGTATTTTTAAGGAACAGTTTTTAAAAAGATAAAATTTTGCCGTTTATAAATTACCGACATGAAGCTCCTTTATAAGTGGTATGAAACAAGTTGGATATCAAAGGGAATGAATATTTGCTAACAAGCCTCTTAAATAAGCGGTTATTAAACTGATTATCAAGGAAATTTTATGAACTGCACTATAATGTAGTCCCTGCAAGTCTTCAAGGAAATGTTGAATTACCATTGAGAGCTTCTTGGCTAAGATGTCATGCTTCTAATTCAATTTTCAGCGACATTATTTAATGATTCACACGGTGTCATTTCTACCTGAATAGTAATGTGAACCCATTTGCATCTTTTGAAGTTGATTGTTATCAGTTTCATTGATTACAATGTTTTGCTCATGCAGCGGCAGTTTGTGATATGATCAGGCTTAAAAGAAAATAATCTTATTCTAATATATCCTTTACAGTTATGGTAACCCATCGAATTGCTAATTAAACAAACTATATCACCTCTCCAAGTTGTCATGACATGGAGGATTCATGATGTAAAAATACTGACGTACCCGATATAGAATATTATATTACTGAGATATTTGACTTTTGGTTATATTTGATAAGATCTATGTCCATTATCAGTTTTTTTCATTGAACTGTGAACCATGATATTATGATTTTAAAAAAACAAACTGTACTCCTTATGCAAGTTGCCACATTAGCCAACGGTTAGATCATGATTGGGTGACATTTAAACTCATCTGTTGAGTTCTGTCTCGGGGTGCGACGAGACTCAGGCGGTTCATTTTGAATGTCGTCTACAAATAGTGATTAAGCAAGGGGCATGCTATGTCAAAGACAAACCTCCGCAATACTTTGTTATCTTGTCAGACGATACCTGCAAAACTGCAGAGGCTGTTGCTGCGCATGTAAACTCCTACCTTCCGGGAATTGATCGACAATTTCGAAAGGTCATATGCGCAAGCTATACATGTAAGAGTAGATACATGAAGTATTTGGTAATACTATTTTTCATTATTTGTAAATGCAGGAAATCATCATCTCCTATTCACCATTCAGCCAGTATCTCAACCGTGCTATGATCTACTTGACATCAAAAACCTGCAAAATGCATGAGATCAGCGAGTTTGAATTGATTAGTACCAGCAACATCGTTGCTGTGCTTTTCATTGTGATATTTGTAAAATTCGCTCAATTTTAAGATAGATTAGCACATTGATAGAAATGTTTGAGTCCCAAAATGTGAAAGACAAAATTTGATCAAAAAGTGGGCGTTTACGGTGGAATCACCACGTTGCAATCGAGTCATGTTTAATAAAATCACTACTGGCCATCCAATCTTTGCATAAAACGAGGCCAATGCAGTTTAGTCCGGCAGCCAGAACGAGTTTCTGCAGGGAACGAGGCCGAAAGTGAGACTTTCACAGAATGATGTACACCCTATTCCTACTGCGAATCTACGCGTCTGCCGAGTTCTAGTGAGTTCCTCTTCTTGTCAGACTGAGTCAAAGAAAAACACATGTACCTGTAAATCCAGTGGGACGCAGATTGCAGTTTTCGGTAATAATGGAATTCTCTATGTCTTCTCTGATTAAACGAAAAGTACTGAAGCCAAGAGTCATAATTTTTGGCATGGAATGTCTTCAGGTCATTTCCTTTCATGTTCATGCGCCCCTGTTTATAAAGCTAAACACATTTAGATTTGGCGAGTCTCTTAATGTTGGCAAACACCAACATGTTGGCCACTTCATCCACATTGAAACACATTCTCACATACATTGCCGATTAGATGCATGATAATAGCACATGCACATCATAGAAAATGACCTGAAGACATTCCATACCACAAATTATGACTCTAGGCTTAGTACTTTTCGTTTAATCAGAGAAAACATAGAGAATTCCATTTTTATCAAAAACTGCAACCTGCGTCCCACTGGATTTGCATGTGTTTTTCTTTGATTCAGTATGACAAGAAGAGGAACTCACTAGAACTCGGCAGACGCGTAGATTCGCAGTAGAAATAGGGTGTACATCATTCTGTGAAAGTCTCACTTTCGGCCTCGTTCCCTGCAGAAACTCGTTCTAGCTGCCGGACTAGTTCTACCACTTATATGGCTGGCATTTCCCTGACATTGGAGAACAGCAATTCTATGTTTGTTGTCACGCGGTCTGAATCCCTCAGACTGATCAATTCATATCCAACGAGATACTCTACGAGCTTTCAAATGTCATAGAGAATTCGTTCCTGTCCAGCGGGCCTACAGCCTTAAGTACATGCACCGGCAGTTCTTTTACTGCTTCTAACGCCTAGGTTCGCCCTGGAATGGAATTCTGTTCATACGCTTGTTCATCTAGCTCTGAGGGCAGCTCAGTTATATTTGATTTAATTCAAGACAAGTCAGTGCGACTGATAGATGATATTCCCTTCAAATATGACATCTCTCGAACACCATCATATCAGGGTAGACTTCTGTTGCTCCCTCTTCTGTCAATAACATCACGGTCTTCGTTCACATGAATTTGCGTCTGTTACTCCTTGTGCTCGTTGTTTTGCCAGATGCAATAGAGAAAGAGACTATATACAGTATACAAGTTCTCGTTATCAAGCTGAGCATTTAAAGAGACCTTTCTCTCATAGAACAACAACTGATAATAAGCCTTTAGAACAGTTCCAACAGCTGCAAGTATTGAAACATACATAATGACTGTCAACAATTATCCACTTAGTTCCAAGAAGAGTTGATAATTTGAAAGCTTTTTTGATGCTTTAAGCCTCATTTACATCAGGTCAGTATGCCAAAAAGTAGACGGATTTAGTTGTTTTCAATTTATTGCGAACTTCAGATATATTGAATGCATCGATTTTCATAGCTGATACAATAGTAACCAAAGCTTGGTATCTCTGACCTCGGTCTTTATAATGCTTATACATAGCATCCAAAAGGAATGGATGGATCCCTGTAGTACTCTTCTGTAAAAATATGCGTTTTCTCCGGAGTCCACTTATCCGTATAGCTAACTTACGAAAGGAATGCACTTAGATTTGTTCAACAAACTGATCTGAGGACTTGCGACACCTGATTGGATTTGACCTTGATGTTACGATTACATTGATACAATAGTGTAGTGGAGGGAAGATTCTGATCTATTGAGCTATTTTGAATTTTCTACAAGAACATCACTTTATTGATTCAACTGATAACGATCTGTGATTTTCGCATATCTATGGTTGAGCATTGCATGAATAGAGCACTGGCCTGTTCTAATGTACAATGCAGCAGCCCCAGTGAAGTGAGCCACTGGGCTGTTTTTCGTAGACGCCAGCGAACATTTCTTTAGCTCGAGTCGGTGTCAGTCACCGTGTGTCAATGGACGCCAGTCAATGGCCTAGTGTAAATTAGGCTGTATGCGGTGCTATCTTATTATCATCACGTTTTCTATTTTACCGTATTCTATTTTCGTTCAATTGGAAATTTCGTTAACTTCTTGTAATACGTGCACACATTTCGGTTGTGACAAAACCAATGGTGGTGTTCGGAATGAACATTTTAAATTTGAATTCTCATTAGCAACCGAATTTATTATTATCATTTGTTTATTGTTACGAAATAAAACATCTAGGAAAGTCTCCAAGCTGCCTGTTATGACAAGTTGACATCCGTGTCGTCTTATTAAAGGAGTCTGAATATTGAACTGATGTTAAATATCTGAATGCTGCTCAAACTTCTTATATAAGGATTCATCAAATCTACATGCAGGCCAACTTATTGTTAGCTTTCCGATGTTCTGAATTTTACTCATCATAGTCCACAGAGACGCAACTGAAATCATTTCTTGTGTCTTAGTCATACTGATTTAAAGCAATGAGTTTAACACCCTTTTTACTCTTCTTTTAATTGCTTACATTATACTGCCTTCATTTTCTATCCAATGTATTTCGTTGTTTCAGAACCACGAAGAAAATCATGAAATTCATCCATTCAGAAGAATAAGCGCCAGAATGAAAAATGGTAGCGGATGAGGAAAAGAAACGAAAGAAGAACAAAAATGCAAAACAATCAAAAAAAGAAAACATTGTACCAATTGTGGAGGAGGATGCCCATATGGACCCAATTGTGGAGCCAATCACTGAAGAGGATGTCCATATGGAACCAATTGTGGAGCCAACCACTGAAGAGGATGTCCATATGGAACCAATTGGGGAGCCAAGTGTGGAGAAGGATAGGTATATGGAAACAATGTAAATGAATATTTTCTTGCTTTGTGGTAATTAATTTACTACTCACAGTATAACTTTATAATAGAGAAGTGGATTTTTAAGAATATTTACTCTACCTGTTGCATAATTTAATTCCTATAGATACCTAAGTCTGTGATATTTGTCAATCAATCCCGCAACCATCAGTCAAATCCGTAGAGAGAGAAATGGTTTTATTCATTTTTGACATATTACGGAAAACATTAGATTACAATCAGGGGCATTCTCACTATGGGCATTGAAGTTGTGCGAAAATGATGACTTTGAAAGAATTTGAAGTAACATTTCTAATCCTTTTCAAGCATTTTCAGATTTACAACTGACTACATATTATCAGAAGTTGAGAAATGGCACTTGATAAACATACGTGAATTGCGCATGCGCTTGCCGTGAAGTTGAATGAATTTATAGGTCATCTATTGGAACAGTATTCACAACGGATTAAGTGAGCCGAGCCGAATAATTCAGATGCACTTGCAAGTCTGGTTACAAAGCAATTGCCTCCACATTAGGCATTAGATCTTGATTAATGCTCAGATAATCGTGCACCTGCTGTCTCACTGCTTCAAAAGAAAAGTGAAGTGCCGGAAATGTACAATGTATATGTCTAATATTACCATAGAAATCCGACACTCTATAACAATAATGAACTAGAACGGACACAGACATTGTAAACAATAGTGCGTCGCGACATGTGTTTTCATGACAATGGTAACTAAACGATGTCGGCTTCAACGTTCTGACAATAGGAAGGACCCGGCAGATTTTCAGTGTACTTTGTTCATATTCACGGTTATTATCATAAATATTTATAAAAGCATGCTGATTGAATAACTTACAATAGATCGCCCAACGGCAAAAATCTGCAACTGTTTAGTTTCAGTAATTCAATATTTTTCTGAGGCTATCAACAGTGACCTAGTATATACGTGCCTACATGATCGCTTTTGTCCATTCTACTCCATTTCAAGATTTAGGAACTCCGCCATGTTAGAAGTTGCATTTCATTTGCGTGTCATTCATTCCAAACAACGCTAGGGATATTTCAGATTTGTAAAATTTATTCCAGAAATTATAACTTGAATCAGAGATGTGTAAAATTCATTTCAAACTTTCTTTCTTATCTTTCAGAAACGTAAGACGTTAATGATCTTTTTTATACAGTCCGTTTTATAAAAAGTGGATCATCCTAAAATTTGACTAAATAAAACATAAGTATGATACAGAAAGCCTTTTTCATGTTATTCCATGTCCCTAATCCTCGTATATTTAAAAGTCCTTATATAATCTGATAAGCTATGATACAGTAACTGTTCTTAAGAGGCTATGTAATATTTTGTGGCCCTACCCTTATTGTCAATGACATTACCAATGCGTCTAGGCATTGATTCGATGATATCGTTGATTTTTGACTGATCTAACTTTCTCCACTCTTTTTAACAGTGACATAAGTTGTGATACGCCATCTGTAGGTAGCAGTGAACGACGAACGTTACGTTTTAGAATACTCCATACATTTTCTATGGGATTCAGATCAGGAGAACGAGCTGGCCAAGATAATGTTCTAAGCCCTAATTGAGACTTGCATAAGTTGACTCTACTACTCCTGTGACACGTAGCATTATCATCCATAAATAACCAAGTCGATGGATCACCTAGTTGATCTGTCATTTGGCCAAGGTTCATTCGTAAAACATTCACATAGCGTTCAGAATTCATGGTTCCTTGCTGTATGTGAAGTTCAGAGCGGCCATTGGTCCAAATGCCAGCCCAAATCAGTAGAGTCGCACCACCTTGTACCCGGGGACGATGTAAATGTCTCGGAATTTCCTGATCAGATTTTATCCATAATCTCAATCGACCATCGCTATCCTTCAGACGGACTGATGCCTCATCAGACCAGACAACCCGATCCCATTGATTTCGCCAGTGACAATGACTCATTGCCCATCTGAGACGTCTTTTTGTATGCTGATTTGATAATTCGATCTGAGAGGGCCTCTTACAGCTCTTGAAATTCGACTCAATAAGTCTTCTACGAATAGTGGACTTAGAAATAGACGAGTCTAGTGCAGCCATCTCAGTTAACGAGAGACTTGGATCAACTTTAACAAATCTCAAAATTAGGCGGTCTCTACGTTTGGATGTTTTGCGTGGACGGCCAGAGCCCTCTTTACGACAGAGTCGAAAATCATCATTATGCCATCGATGCACATTTGTGTAAGGGACATTTAGTCGCTTGCTTGTAGCTCGCAAAGAAAAACTGAGTTCTAGCAAGGCTGACACTTTGCCTTTTGTGAATGCGATCTCGTTATTGTTCATTTGTGCTTTGTATTGTTTTCAACCGGTAAGAGATAGATTTCTAGCTGAAAGCAATCAGGAGTGCTGCCAACACCACCGCAACGAAGTCAGGAAGCTATGGAACATGAAGTCCAGTTAATCACATGTAGCAGTTACATTATTGTTGATGAATAGTGGTGCTATACTGGCTCTGATTGACCGATTTCCTTTATTTTTGTTTTGCTTGATAGCTTTTGGCTTGTAGAACAGCACATTACATAACAAAGGAAACAAATGTAATTTTATAAGAGTGAGGTATGATTTCGTGTAACATTGCTAAATGAAGATCAAATTATCTACTACTTTTTTATCTATAACAGGAAAACAACTCAATATTCATGCTTGAAATTTCCAACAATGGTATTAGTAAGCACAACTGACATATCTTCCAAATTTCAGAGAAATTCATTCAAGTTTGGCGGAGTTAGACAAAGTTGAAGTTAAGGCGATGTTTAAGGGTGATCCATTTTTTATGAAACAATCTGCATAAATGCAAATTTATTTTTAGAAACATGATATGAACTTCTGGAATTAATGGTTGCATACCTCAATTTCATAAGGTGACATCATCATTATTTCAGAAATATGACTTGCATTTCGGAGAGTATAATTTGTATTTCAGAATCCTAGAATGAATTTCAGAATGTACAAGATATTTTAAAGAAAGAGTTCATCAATTTGCAGTCATTTAAAAAGAATTTCAGAAAGCACTTTATGCATTTCAGAATCGTAAAATGGGCTTCAGAAAAGTTGATTGTATTTCAGAACATGAAATGCGTATCTCAGGAGCATTAAATTTAATGTGAAAATGTGTATCAGAAACTATTATTTCAGAAGTGTAGAACAAATTTGAGATGGCATCAGATACATTTCAGAGACGTTGAATGGATTTCATAATGAATTAATTATATTTTATACTTTTGGATATTCATTTCAGATTTGCAAAATGTAGTCAGGAAGTATTGCTTACATTTCAGAGGCAGTATATATACATTGTATTTCCTAATGCATAATTTACATTTAAGATTCATGAAATATATGTCAGAAGGCTTGACACGCATTTAAGAAAGAGCAAAATGTATTTCAAAATGCATAGAATGATTTCAAGAAAGGGTAGAATATAACTCCGAAATCGTAAAGTTATTTCCAAAAATTATTTAATAGTTTTCAGATATCGTAAATTGATAATGATAAAACGACCGATACTTACAATTGTTGGATTTATAGAATATGAATGGTATAATAGAAATGTATCAATCTTTATAGCTAAGTAAAGAACAAATCAATTGTAAGCGCATTGTGGTGTTTGTTATCGCAGTCGTTCGTGTGCACTTAACTCATGCCAATTTTGTCAATGATTTACAGCAACGCAAAGTAAACCATAATTTTTGGTAGAATCAAATTTTGATATATTTTCTAATTTAATTCAATTCATCTTGGATGAAAGCAAACAATCCTGAAATTGAATACTACTGCATGAATCTGGAAGCATAATTCCTGTAGAATACAAGTCACCCATTTCTACTTAACCTTGTTTTACCCGGACGATTTTGAGCTTCGAAATGCCGCGGGAGGAGGCTCTTGGAGCTCCTCTCTTATCTCAATGCACCCATGATTCAATCATCCACAAAACCTCTGCGCAGCACATTTGGCATGTCGTCTGTCCGATGGTGATAACAGGTTTTACCAACCTTGTCATTTTATTACCATAAACAGCAATTCAAAATTTGTAACAAATTTTTCAAAAAAATGATTTTAGCCCTGCATATTGAGTACATACATACCCGTTAAAAATTGAAAGTACATTAGATGACTTTGATAAACGCATGCTTTGATCGGTCATCCAATGATGGCTTGAACCGTGCTGAATGCAACCCTAACACGCTCCGCCCTACAAGTCTACAGCTCTTCTCTTCAACATTGAAGCTAATGCTCCAAGCACCATGAAAAACCGTCACTACACAACTTCGGTTGGATTTCAGGCAGATCTCTTCTTGACTGAATAGGCCATCTTCCAAATAAATATATTCGCTGGAAATCAATGTCGGCGATGTATGGGAGATCATTGTTCCTCGGTTGCTCGGTCAGATTGCACGATGTACAATAGGCCTAGTGTGCAATGTGGGAATTCGCTGATTTGGCGTGGTAGTTATAATGCGAAGTAGTGATTTTCAAGAATTTGTGATAACTGGCCAGCATGACAACAGGGTCGCAGACCGACAGTAGAAAGTAAAGATGAATGATCAGAAATAAGTTGCATGACGTCCAATCACCACTGATTCCCCTGTGCACTGTCAAATATACACAGTGAAGAAAGTGAGAAACCGTTGAAACACAATATTCTGCAATTCTATGATGTATGAAAGTAAACACGCAAAATAGTTTGATCTTGACATTGGCAGATTGTAATTCAACTTTAGCAGACGTGGCATAAACTGTCTACATGATTTTCAGTTTATCGCTGAAAATGACATCTTTTGCATGGCAATCTGATCTATCGTGTATTTAATCTCATTGTTGTTAAATGCACTGCACTGTATTTATAAAGCTACTTTAATCAAAATGAAATGCAAAATGAATTTTTCCTTTACTAATTAACTATACGTACAGCTCTTAACAACAAGGACCCCAAAGAAACTATCGTTTTGGTTTTTAAGCATATAGAAGACGACAATGTGGCGTTTCTTTGTGGCAAGTCTAAAGTACACATGTAGAACTGTTCAATTTACTTGTTTTTCAATATTCCAACAAATTAGCACTGTTGAGAATCCGAGAGTTACTTTTATAGTAAATCTACTGTTGTACTTTTGTAGTCTCTATCTATCGTCTCTCAGTTCGATATTAGTCAACATCGTTGCGTCATCTTCAACTTTCTCCTCCGTTGTATGATCGCATGTACGTTTATCACTTGCGGCTTCTTTCCATATCATTGATGTCCTTTATTGAGGATAGTTGCTGCACTGTTATCAATAGGAATGGATTGAAAATAAATGATTCCTTTTGTTGAGGAATTGCACAATCATCGTGACAGATTCGTTTTTAGTTTAATTGATGATCTACATGCTGAGAGATGTTGGAAAATATTTGATGAGAAATCTTCTGCCAATTACTTACGCCTGCAGCACAATGGAGTCTAGCGTATTCATTCAATCTTTGTGGTCCGATTTCTATGATAGAAACTTTTTACTCTAAACTCCCCAAACCACCTTCTCTTCTTCAGAAAAATTTCTTCTTTGAGGAAAGTTGTTATTCCACGTCATAACACACAATCGAGCATTTGAGTGTTACAGAACTATAAGAATGAGTTTGTGTATTATAATGAACGATGCGCAGTTCAGCCAAATGTGTATTACAAAAACCAAACTGTTTCTTTCAACTCTTGACAGTTCCATATGTGACACAAAACCAACCTGACTTTGACAAAATGTACATCAGGTATTGCACACCAGCTAAGTTCAGGAAACTCTTTTGTGGTTGGTAATGTAATGCAATGATGTCAAAATTTTGGTATAATATAGACTTGATTTTGGCATAATTTGGTTCTAGCATTATGTAACATACAAATTCATCTACATGTCTGTGTACTTGCGTCATACTCTTGAACATCTACGAACAATCATTCTATCATTGAACATTTATGGATCCAACTGGTAATCTGCTTGATAATTCTCCTAGCAGGCCTAATTTCTTCGGTTTTGAGGCTGATTCGAGGAAAATATGCTTCCTTTGATCGATGAATTGAAAATATGCCACAATAAGTTACGAAGAAATGTTTTTCCAAAAAGTCACGACGTTTCGGAAGACACTGCTTCCCTTCTCAAGTGAAATAAAATGGTAAGAGATCATTGTAAACAAAATCAGCGACGAACACTATTTACAACGCGCTTGACTGTCAGCAAATAAGGCTGGTGGAAACCCATATTTTGATTCATGACATCAGACTGATGACTGACCTTGATAAAAAGAGGATTCAATGATGCGTCTAACACGAAAATCGTTACACCGAGACAAGATATCATGGTTATCAAAATCAATAGCATGATCAGAACCTATACAATGTTGAGCTATGGCATTATTTGGATCAAAGTTTTGAACAGCTCTTTTATGTTCTTTACACCGAACATCAAACGTACGACCTGTCTCACCTACATAAAATTTAGGACAACTTTTACAATCAATGCGATAAACGCTGCCTGTAGGTTTCATACAATTATTGTGGATAAGATGAGACTTACATGTAATACTGTTAGGAAATCGGAACACAACTTTGGAATCGTAGTGTCTAGCCAGATGGTGGTTAGTAGGACGATCCAGACAAGAAACATAGGGTATTGACCAAAATGTACTGCCAAGATGTTTGATTCCACAGATGTGTTTCATAAAAATTTCATTTCTTGTCAGTTAAGTGATATTTTTAATTGTCTTAATACGTCCGATAGGGGTCTACCTAGACGGTATCAATTAGCAATAGAATCTTTACGTAAAAACAAATCCATCCGTATTTGTCAAGCTGATAAGGGTGGCAAAATTGTAATCCTGAATCCTAGAGATTATTCCAGCAAGATGTTTGATATTCTTTCCGATCAAGATACCTATCGTGAAGTTAACTCTAATCCCTTGCCTCTAATGCAGAGGGATTTTAATAATGGCCTCAGATCTATTGGAGATAGGTATCCTGATCATCGTAACTATATTGTGTCATTCAAATCTTATCTTCCATCTTTACCTTACGTTTATGGGTTGCCCAAGATCCACAAGGAGGAGTGTCCCTTGCGTCCCATTGTTGCTAGTTGCAAATCGCCTTCATACAAACATGCCAAGGCCTTAGCTAACTTGCTTTCTCCTTTATTGGGGTCTTTCTCTCCTAGTCATTTGAGAAATTCTTCTGATCTACTGAGTAGAATTTCTGGAGTTTCTTTGAATCCTGGGGATACTTTCGTTTCTTTTGACGCTATTTTCTTATTTACCAATGTTCCTCTACAGCCTACGATTGATTTCTTATCTCGTCGTCTTTCTTCCACAGTCCATAATTTTCCTGTGAGCATTGGTTGCCTGTTGGAGTTAATTGATCTATGTCATCGTTACAATTATTTTGTTTTTGAAAATGTATTTTATGAGCAAATATTTGGTTCGGTCATGGGAAACCCTCTATCTCCAGTGTTAGCCAATATATTTCTTGAACATATTGAGTCTGAATTGATCCCCTCTTATTCTGGTGTTCTTCCTGTTATGTGGCTTCGTTATATCGATGACGTGTTGGCCTTAGTTCCCTATAACTTTGACATCAACTCTTTTTTATCTTTCATTAATTCATTTTATCCTACACTGAAATTTTCATATGAGTTGGAATGTTCTCACTCTATCGCTTTCTTAGATGTTCTTATTCGGAAAGTTGGTCAATCTTTGCGTTTTTCTGTTTCAATATCTTCTCGTTTTATACAGCAATTTCATCGTCTCTTAACAAATCAGCAACGACCAATTTTGCCATTCCCATGTAGGCAATGGATCATGGATAGGGATTCTCGTCTCTCCAAGAAGTGATTAAAGCTATGGCTATGAAAGTGTGAGTTGAAATGTGAATAAGACCCATTTGCTAGATCTCGGAAACAGCTCCACGAATTTAAGCGCAACAAAAAGAATGAAATATACTAATTACAAATAAGTGTCATAGGTTTTATTGATTTTGGTTTATTTGATCATATACTACAACTTCTCAAAAAAATTACATTCAAATTTCCTCTTTGATCATAATATATGGCTCTTCATTTGTTCAAGGAATTCATGACACGTAATATTTAGGAGTAGATGAGCTCTTAAACACAGAAACTTTATCTCTGCGTATCCTCACAATGACCTTATAAGGTGGGTGGGGTGAATAACGGCCCACCAACAGATTTTTTTTGCTCTACCAGACCCTTGAGTTTTTGAAAAAATGCCATGAATTTACATTCAAATATCTACTACTGGTGCAGTTCTCATAGTGTTCAAAGCTCGCATCGATTAGTGCAATACCTCCGATGTGAGAGCAAAAAAATGGAAAGAAGTCATCGGGTGGGCCTTATTTGCCAACACGGGTTGGTAATTAAGGCCCACTTTTATTTTCATTTAATGTCTCCAAATTTACTGTAACTTATAAGTCTTTAGGACATTTGAATGCCTCTTCAAGGTTTCACATTCGCCTTCTATTACGTACATAAGTGCCAATGTGGTCAGCGTACCAATTAAGATGAATTAAGGACTAAAGATGCAAATCATTAACCAAGTATAGGCACCAAAGCAAAAGCAAGTGCTGATTGAAAAATCATAGACTCTTACTGAAAAGCAAAAAGATATTTTCAACACGATAAGGAACTACATATGGATAAAACCATTAGACATTTTGGTAACCCATTGGAAGATATGAATCGTTCTTATTACACTGGGTACCAGCATACATGAATCATAAAGACAACCCTACAGCCCCCTACACTGGCACAGTCCTGAGGCAGATGAAATGGAAATGCTTCGTTCGCCTGCTTGAACCCTAAGACCAACACAATCCTTGTTGTATCCCAGTCATCGCATGCCCACGCACTTTCTCATGTCCTAACCGCTCATACCTCACAGATTTTGCAGTAGGCTACCATGGATTCATCTTCAACTTTTTCCTCGCTTCTATGTCTAGACAACCTTCTCGTTTGTTTTTTCGACAGGACAGTGTGGTTTGCTTGAAAACGCTTTTTTAGTAAGCAAAAAAGCTCCTTCGTCAGCAATTGCGCCTTTGTACGTAAAGGCTTTGCTTGTGCTTGCCTGAATCAGACTTTCGCACAGAGCTTTGGAGTGCTCATGATGCAGTTGAAAACCTTACATATGCGTGATCTGACAGGGACTTCTGACCGGCGTGGTGGGATCGGATTCTTAAGGTCACCAACACTTGATGGATCGACGGCAATGGTTCGATGGATCAGGTTCCTGAAGGTTCACTCACACTCAATGTCGGACGTTGCGATCGTCTGCTTCTTGTTCGGATTCATGCGGCAGTTGAGAGAACTGGAATCTGAGGGCCTGTACGACACATCACTTGCGGCGAAAGCTCTCTTTTCCGGTAATAACGTTGCTGTTGAACGGGAAGGATTTCCTGTAAACCCTGAATCCGCTGATTACGTTTCTTTGGGGTCAAGCGATTTCTTTCTGCCACACTGGGATCTGAAACAATTTTTCCAAATCGTTCTTTCGAAATTTCTCGATCACCAGGATGATTCTTTAGGAAAATACCATTACCCTCCTGGTCCCAATACTGTTCGAACGCTCGGAACACAACCTTCTGTCCATTGGTTTGAAGTTCGTGTGTATAGTATTGCTGTGGCAAGCATAAATAAGCTTGAGTCATGGGCATTAGCCTCTTGCACGATGTCTGGATCCAGGTGAGATGATGCGCCGTCAATTATGAGAAGATATGTTCCCTCTGTTTTGTACTTGGCAAAGTGCTTTAACCACAGAATGAAGGCACTGGTTGTCATACTTCCTTTGGGCGAGTAATGGGCAAAAGACCGTTCCAGGACACCATAAAATTCAAAAAATAGTATCTTTAAAAACGACTAAATTTATCAATTTATGTCATTATTTCAGGTTTTTAAGACCTAAATTCATGAATTTAGACCGTTCCAGGACACCATAAAATTCAAAAAAATAGTATCTTTAAAAACGACATAAATTCATGAATTTGAACCCTTTTTCAGGTTTTTAAGACCTAAACTACAATGAATTTTTAGGTCCCATTCAAAAAAGTAGCCTCTTTTTTCATAAAAATGACATTTTTAAAAACGACATAAAATTCATGAATTTTGAAACCCTTTTTTCAGAGTTATGAAGACATTAATAATAATAATAATAATTAATGTAGCTTTATTCGTAGCTTCACAACCGGTGGTTATTCAGAAGTATACGTTACACAAATCCATTTATAAAATACATCATAAGTAGAATCAGATGAGAGGTGAGTGCAAAGCGAATAAAAGATATTTTGGAAAGCGCATTGGTTCTTGATCTGAGTTTTCTGTTCCGACTACCAAGATTCTTTCACTATAGTCGAGATTTCTTCGCTATCGTGAATAAGATGTAATGGGTGTTCCTCTTCTTCTGCCTTTAATGCTAAATCTGCTGACGGCCGTTTCTGCAAACAGAAGGCTGGTAATATCCTCTTGAACAGCTAAAACCGAACAACTTGGCAGCAATCGCTTTTCCAAGGCCTAGCAATAATGTCATGAATCCTCGAGGCAGTGATGTTGCATCACGCGTAGATAAAGAATATTTCAAGATTAGATCTTATCATGGTCAACAGTACACACGGTTCGGAGCAATTGGTGGCTTATTCGGCTGAAAATTGCTATAGCAGTGTAGGTAGACTAAAATTACGGCGTCTAGCTTTCGAAAGTGTGTGAGGTCGAGATTGCTGTTGCCTAATTGAGCTTGTTGTCAAGTAACATATCCCATGAAGTTTGGCAGAGGCTAACTTCCTCGATAATGGTTGATGATATCTGGGATCACAAGAGAGCTGACAAGTGTTGAGGGCCTTCTTATTGTAAATTGTCATTACCTTTGGTTTTCCATATAGTTCAAATGCATGCCATAGCCTCAATGAAGACCATGTCAGTATATGATTCAGCTCCTCACTGAGCTTAATCGTCCTCGACTTCGCGGAATGCAGTGCAGCACTGGATATGTCATCTGGCAAATTTTAACCAGGGTGGAGTTTCCAAACTTTGGCTCCAAAGCTATCCCGATATGCTGAGGGCAAAAACAACAATGGAGGCTAACAACGTCCTACCCTGTAAGGACTCCGACTTGTGGCTCTAAAAACCGCATCAATGAATGAGTTACCATTATTGCATTTAATCTTCTTTGGTTCTCCGCACGGAGACAGATATGATGGTCAAATCCAGAGGCAAACCAGTTCTTTTGGAGCATTTTTGGTCCAATCAAGGCTTAGTCAAATAACCTGATTTTGGTAATTCTGTCAAAACATGCCCTTGCTGTAATCCATACATCAGAGAGTCTATACGGCTCCCGGAGTGTCTAGATGGGATGAAAATAACGATTAAATCGTGAAGGTGACATAAATTCAATAAATTTGGGCGTTTTTAAAAATACCCAATTTTCAAATTTTTCAAAATCTCAAATTTGAGAATTACAATTTTCACCCCCAAAAATCATGACGCGTGTCAAGGACACACCGAAAAATCATAAAAGTTAAGAATCTACAAATTTGAGATTAATGATCATTTTTTACTTTGAAAATCATGACCGTTCAAGGACAACCGAAAAAATCATAAAAGTTAAGAAACTCAATCTCAAATTTGAGAATTACAATTTTCATTGCTTAAATCATGACCGTTCAAGGACACCAAAAATCATAAAAGTTGAGAATTTCAAATTCATGAATTTTATCCATCTTTCAGGTTTTTAAAAATATATCATGTGACTAATAATATTTCTTTAAAAGTGGAAGAAACAAAAGTGGAAGAAGCCGCAAGAATATATCCTTCAATATCATATGAACGTAGTTCTACTACCCCCTCCCTTCTAACTTCTAGGGGTCCCTTCTGACTTCTAGGGGTCCCTTAAGAAATTTTTTTATTATAAAATGAACAACATAAATGAGTTTTTAAAATTATATGGAACGCAAACTACGACAAATTTCGACCTAAAGAAAATCGCAAATGAATTAGGAATAAAGAATTTTCATGTTCTAATGAGAGACGAATTACAATTCCTAAAAAATAAGCCAACAGGAACCTTCAGTTCCCGGAACAAAGTTCCATCAATAATTGTAAATTTCGTTACCAATCTTCACACTTCAGACCAAAAAGGCGTACATTGGTCAGCAGGCGTTAAAAATCATCAGCAGAACTATTATTTTGATTCATACGGTTTGCCCCCTACAAATGAAGTAACAGAATTACTTGGAACGGGAACATACAATACGTTTCAAATTCAAACACCAGGCACTACCTATTGTGGACAATTATGTTTATACGTTTTGTACAAATTACAAAAAGGAGTACCATTTCTAGATATAATGTTAGAATTGAACGAACCGTAGGTTCTATGGCTACGCCTAATAATAATAATGATAATTAAAAATCACTTCGTTGTACTTCATTTTGATAAAATCGGCCTCTGATATCTTCATCATCTAAATCTTTGATTTCGTAAGTAATCGGATAACTTTGATTTATTTTAGAAATTTCAAATATCTCTTTCGTCCAGTATCCGACGAAGCCTTTTTCAAATTTATTCTTATATTTAAATATTCTAACTCTATCTCCAATTTTAAATTTCGGCTTAAGTTTCTGCAAATTCGGATTACTCTCATTCAAATTATTATTCTCGAATATTTTTTTTCTTATCAAATCAGGGTCGACAGAAGCATTCTTTGGAGTTTCTTCAATACCAGAATGAACTTTATTATTGTACTCTTCTACAATTCTTGAATTTCTTGAATAATTTATTTTTTAACGTCCGATTGAATCTTTCTATCACTACAGCTTTTCCAGCGTTTTCAGTTGAATAAACAGTTTCAAATAGTGTCTGAACGTTTCGGTTATAAAATTCCGACCCTTTATCAACAAACAATTTCCTTGGCTTTCTATTACTTTCTTTAAAGATTTCTTCAAACGCATATTTAACTGATAGACCACTTTTATTTTTTAAAGGCTTTACCCAAGCGTATCGTGTATATAAATCTATAACGGTCAATGCGTATTTGTAGTCCCTTTCATTCGGCATATGAATAAGATCTGCACTCCAAATATCATCTTTATTAAATACTTTTACTTTCAATAAATATTTAGGCCTTCTATATTCCTTGTGGATTTCGGACGCGTAGGTTCGAGCGCTGCTCTCAGAGTTATTAGTTTCATTTAAACCCTGTCCGAATAATATTTTAGCTTGTAAAGCTTTCTTAACAAACATTCTTTCAATTTTTTCTCTAAATGTAGGATTTTGAATACTATCTAATTCTTGAATCATCTTCTTATCAGCTGCATGTCGAGAACTTAGATCATGATTTCGATAAGCTAAATCATGCCTGTAAGCAAGCTGCGGCATCTACTCTATTTATTGGTTCTTTCACCTGGTTTCGGAGTATTATTCTCATCTAGTCTTATATCTAATCGAGTTCCTGGACCGGTATATGAATGACCAGGAAGATGTTTTTCTTTCGAATATTTACTCCAAATAAATCCAGGAAAGTTTTTCTAAATGTTTTTTTGTATGTCACCTCCAATATGCTGACAATTTGAGTTTTCATTTTTGTTTAATAGATAATTCAATAAATCTAAATTAGAAATTTTTAATTTAATTAAATTTTCGGAATTTGTAGAATTCATTTTAAAAGATAAAAATAATTTAAAAGATAAAAAAAATTTAAAAGATAAAATCAATGTTTTACCTAATGGAACTTTGTTCAGAGGCTTTAGCCGATCGGACCAAAGGTCCTGAGGTTATTACCGAATCATACTAGGACTTAGATATATTCCAGAACCATCTTTAGTTTCTTTAATTTCAATTAAATCATCAACATTGTGGAGAATATTTTTAAGAACTCGTTTTCCTTCATCAACTAATTTTAATTTACTAATAAAATTATCTACTACTCCTTCACCCCTAGCAACTTTCTCTAACTCTCTATTATGTCGTTTTTGTTCTTCTAATGCTGCCTTCTCTGATTTATTTTTATTTACTGCTTGGAGAATACCAGCTCTTGTCCCACCTGCAACACTTCCTGCAGCTGCTATGACCTATTATTAGGGGAATTAGTGGGAGAAATCCCGCCATTCTTTTTTTCTTGTAATTGAATATTCTCTATCATTGGTTTACTTATGTAATACTTTTTTTTGTTAATCGTAATAGTTTTAGGGGTATTTTTGTCAACAATATTACGTAATTTTAATTCACAGTTTTATTATTATTACTTTTCGGTTGCGACATTTTTAATAAAAAAATTTTAAGTTATCAAAAATTTAAATCTATTCTAGTTATGAAAAAATTTTAAGTTAAGAATTTTTTTAATCTATTCTAGTTATGAAAAAATTTTTAAGTTAAGAATTTTTAAGTTAACAAAAAATTTTAATCTATTCTAGTTATGAAAAAAATTAATTAATCGACGAAGTCTTGGGCTTTAGCCTATCCTAGTCATCTTTCCATTAAGAATTTCAATAGAATATTTTACATCTTCTAGCAATAAACCATAAGCCATCAATGAAGTTGTGGAATCTTTCTTTTCAATATCAATTGTTACATCACAACCATTTTTAATAATATCTTCAGATTGTGCACTTAAATCGAAACAGAAAATTGGATATAAATGACTCCAATCTCCAGGAGTTAATTGTGGTTCAACTCCAAATTCTATACAAAGATTTCGATAAGAATCATATCCTTCCATAAATTGATTATTGGTATCATCGAATCTTAATGGATCAATTGGATATCGGGCTTGATTTAATGAAACTTGTAAACTTCGAATTGTATTAATATGGAAGAGATTATTGTTCTTATCAAAACTTGGAGAATTATTTCTTTGAAAAGTTAGTAATAAATATCTTCGTGTATTCGCAGTTCTAGTAAAATGCCAGTTAAATCTTTGTTCGGAAAAAGTTACTGAACTAGCAGTACGCTTTAGAAAATTTACTGGAATTGGTTTGTTAGTATTTAATCTTTTTGCAAATAGCTGTTTCAATCTCTAAAACTAGGAGTAATATGCTTAATCCACCATTCAAAGTCTATCAATTTTTAAATTATGCTTTTTTTTCCCAGTCTTACCAAAAAAGATTAATTCATTATTTGCTGTGCGATGAATTATTAATTTAAATTTTAATTGATATGATATTTTATCATAATCTAAATATCCGAATAATGGAGACAATGACCAATTTACTGTCTGTTTACTTTTCTTGTTAAATTCACAGACTTTTCTTTTTATGCATCATTATTTGTTTTATTTAAATGTTTTTGCAATATTTTCTACATCTTTCGCAATTCCTTGCCGGCATCTGTTCCAGTCGTAAGTTAAATCATCAACAAATTTATACCATCATTAGTATCAGGAAACCAACCTTCGATTTCATGCTTTTTATTATTTTCACCAATTGTTTATAAATCTAAGCTTTGTATCAATTACAACCTGGAGAATCACGTATTGTTTCTATATTTTGAGTTGCAACATCCTAAACCGCATTTGGTGTAAATAAAATCCTTCGGAAAAAAATTATTCTCTAGTGCAATATTATCGGTATCATGGTAACTGGTGTTTGTAAAATTGGCATCACTAATATAAAGAATATTCACAATGGTAAAAACGAAATCAGGTAAATATATATAACTCTGCTGATTATCAACTTTCAAAAATTAAATCACCTCCAGTATTACACTCTACCTGGAATATCCGGGATTCATAGCAATTCTTATATAGTCATTTCTTTTTTGTTTGATTTGCAGCAACTGACGAACGGAGGATCGCTCTAATCTAAATTTATTTTCGATAAGCGAAAGACATTTTTATAAAAGAGAATAATTTGACTTTTTGTTTTTCTCAAACACAGAAAAAATTCTGACTAAAATAATTTTAACTAAAAAAAATTTTTACTAAAATATAACTTTAGAATTTTGCTAGAACCAGCTCCGCTACAGCTTTGCTGGTTAGACCGAAGGGTTGCTGGCTCACGTAACTCATTTTCCTCTTATTTCTTCAATTGTATTTTCATTATTGTCTTACTATACAGACGGAGCTCCGCTCCTCAAGGTTTTCCCAACAGCAATGGTTAGCAATTTTTATTTTTTTGTTTCCTCTGAAAGTTTTTTTAAATTTTTTAGTTCTTCGGAATCATTCCTAAGTTTACGTAATAGATTCATAGTTGTTTTAATTCGTTTATTGGAGACTATGACAGCATTTGATATTGCACTAGCCATGTACTAACCTATAGCAGCTGCTCCTTTTGCGGCAGATGTAATCAAATCTTTATTATTTTTAATTTTATGTTAACGATACTACCCAATACCAGAGAAGATCCCCAGCTCCTTGCCGTGTGAACGGCACCTGCGGGTTGGGGGCCTAGGAACTTTTGTGTTCCGACTGTTTCTCGGATTAGCTATATGATAAAACAGGATTCATACGTGGGTTCATGAGCACTTTTTTTGATTTGAAAGCAAAATTGTTTAAGATTGTTGTGTTTTTATAAATTCATAGGCATTTTTTTAGGGATTAAATTTGACTTTTTGAGAAAAAATATTTACGATCGGCTAAAACGCCTCTCTGAACAAAGTTCTTATTGGTTAGTAACCTGAGGAGCTTCGCTCCGAATTAAGATTTTACGTTCTTGTGAAATGGACAACAAACTTCGAGATAAACTTTATTAATTGACTGTTGAACTTTATCTATTGCGTCAAGCAGCGTTGTCGGTGATGTACTTTAATTTCTTTTCTATTAACTTGCATTTTCTGCTGATTAATCTTCAATGCCGTTTTAAGAGCATTTAACTTAATTTTAAGAACATCTAATTGGTCCTTTTAACAGAACTCTAAACTCGTTCTTTATTTTCTTTAGAGTTTTTCTTGTTAATTTTTTCTTTAATTCATTTTCTAAATTGATTTTATGTGTTTTCCATTTTTATCACACTCTTTGATTAAGTGAGTTTACTTCATTTATTATTCTATTCATCTTTTTCATTTGTTGAGTAATTTTAGAACTTACAATGTAATTCATCAACACTTTTTTGGACTGTAGTTTGTAACTGCTTTAAATTTTTTTTAATTCTTTCAGGAAGTTTTTCTATTTCATCTTCTAATTGTTCTTTTAACATTTTTATCTGATGTTTATTTTTAATTACAGCAGATTTTAAATTTAAAGAAAGTAATATTAAAATTTTTGATTGTTCAGAAATCTTTTAAAAAAGTATTGCTATATCTGCTTCTAGCTCTCTCATCTTTTTAGTCATAGTTTTAATAATTTTTTCGGTTTAACTGGAATTTGTCATTAAGTTTAAGCAATTCAATTCATTCATCAGTGGAACCAAAACATCGTTTATATATTTTTCTTTTAAAAATCATTGATTTGTGTATCAACATATTTGTTTATTTGTTAACTCTGTATTTTGTTGCGGTGAAAGAATAGAAAGATGCAATGGATACAACACGCCAATAATGAGGCAAAAGCAAATACGAAAAGAGAAGTAAAGTAGGAGAAAGAACAAACAAAAAGGAGAGGGAGAAACTGGATGGACCCTCCAGATAAAACGGTCTCGCCTCCAGTTTTCATGATATAATTTTCTATCCTCTATTTCTAATTTCACGATTAATTCGGGATATATGCACCTCCACCAACATTTGGAAAACATCATTTTTTAAACAATTACACAAAAATAAAAATTTTTTCTAATAAAAATTAAAAAAAATGGAAACCCCAAATTTAAAAAAATTATATTCGTTCCGCATCATCCTGTTCTTCTTATGTCGACGAGATCAACGGGGATTTGAAAATAAATGTTTTGATAATAATAATAATCCAATGTAATAGGATGTTAATCTTTTTGTTTGAATTACAAGCCGAAATATTTAGAGAACAGACTTAAGGTTTACCTTCGCTATAGGAAACTAAACTATTGTTTATTTGCCAGGGAGACCCGTATTTATAAAATTTATAGGGAGATTGTAAGCAAAGTATAATGATGTTAGCTTATAGTTGAATTAACATAAAGAAAATATGGTTATAATAGGTCATAATAATGTTTTCGGTTTTATTAGAGCAGTTTTTTTTTTTGCCGATTAGTAATTAGCTTGATTGGATTAGAAAATAAGATTATTAAATTATATCAATATTAAAGGAATTAGTTAAAAATTAAAATCTTCTTTTCCAAAGAAAAAATAAGATTATTTGTTGATGAACAAAATTCAATAATAACATTCACATAGAGAGTAAAAAACATAATGAAGAATTATTACTGTCAAGTTAATATAGAGACACAATTTATATACAAGAAAACATTAGAAATGCCCCAAAGATATGATGATGGATACGTATATAGGATTATATTCCAACTAGAATATTAATTTATTAAAATCTTATATAAATGGTTTGGCCCTCATCAACGAGAAAATTTATATGTGGTAACTACAACACCTTATACTATTAACAATGACCATAAATCATAATAAACGAACCGAAGGTTCGAGCGGCTTTGCCCGATCTTAAAGAATCTTAATGATAATAATGATAATCATATAATGATAAATAAATAGATGATGATAATATAGATGATTATAATATCATATGATGATTCAGAAACAATCTGAAAATGGTTGTAAATGGTAAAAAAGATTAATAAAAAGATTAGTAATTATAAAAAATTTATCTAAATTTCATTTTCTTACAATTGAAAATAATAATGATGGTACTAGTTGAAAGATACTGTTAGACAAATATGTGTCGGGTCTACAAAATTTAAATTAGGATTTACATCTAATTCAATTTAAAAATTTTGTCCATCTTTAATAAAAACTAAAAGTGATTCAGATTTATAGTAGGTGTTTTTAATTTTCCAAAAGAGAACAAAGACCAATATTTTTCTTCTATTTATATTATTATCAGATAACGAATGTAATAATTTAGAATTAGATATTCCTATCAGGAAATGGTATCCTATCGGGAATGGCTTCAGGAATGGCATCCTAACTTTACAAAATTTTTGCTGAGTGTAATTTTGATGTTTGAAGAATTCAATTGATGATGATGATGAAGAACTCAAATGATGATGATGATGAAGAAGGAATCAATTGATGATGATGATGAAAGAATCCATTGAATTGATGAAGATGATGAAGTAATCCAATAGTTGGGGGTAGTGAAAATAAATTTAAATTATCTTTTGATAAAAACGTTCTACTGATAAAAACTTATAATGATAACACGTTTATATGTAAACTTAATATGAATATAACATTATATGAATAAAAACTATAATATGATAAAAAACGTTATATGAATAAACTTAATATGATAAAACTTAATGTGATAAAATTATTATGATAAAACTTATCTGATAAAATAATATGATTAAAAATTATCTGGATAAAGAAAAAAAATAACTAAAAAAACGTGCTGTAATAATATAATAATAATAAAATAACACTCAAGTCCTTTGATATTAAAATGTTTATATCTAAAATTAAAACACAAATTTTTTCTTTAAAAATTTAAAAAAAAATGGAAAATTACCAAGTTTTATTGTAACTTATGTAAAAAAAAGTTTGCAAACAAAAAGAGAATGTTAGTCAATCTCATTTAAATAAGTAAAAATGCATTATTACAAAATGTTAGAACGAGTTTGATGAAGGAAATTATATTAAAATTAAAATTAGTTTCTAAAAACTATTCTAGAAACATTGTCTACTGATATAAAAGTTAAAAAAACTTGTTTGATGATTATTCACATTCGGAATATAAAAAAGTTATTTAAATAGTGGAAGATGAGACCCTACCAGATGGAAGATTATTTATTTAGCGATTACTGATGAATTTGATTGAAGCTGAACGAAAACCGATGAAGCTTGGTAACAGATATAAAATATTTATTTTAATGAATCTGTTGAACATAATGAAACCGATGAAACTTTTTTAATAATGTATTAACAAACTTTTATTAATATATTAAAATAATCTTTCAAATGTATATGAATGTAGAAGTACTTTATACATAAAAATGGACCTGATGATTCTGAAGAAATAATACAAGTGACATTTTACAAAATCACAAGAAACTTCATAATGTAAATGATATACAACCCATATTTGAATCAAATGATTCTTAAATTAGAAAATTGTATAATAGAAGCCCAGTTACGTGAATTGGTTGGAGATTTGTTAAAAATACTATCTAAGATAAAATCGTATTGATAAATATAAAAATAATACTGGTGGTAGTTATATTCCTTTGCCTATCAGTTCACCAAATAAATCACATTTAAAACTGAAGATGCAATATTTTTTCGGTTGAGTTTTTATTAGCACATTTAACAGTCCTACAAATATCACAAAGAAAGGACTAAGTCATTAAATAAAGACGATTAATAAAAGAATTTGATCTTATGTGGCTTAGATGAATTTCCATATGATTATAATAGGTTAAAAAGTTTCATTAAAAAGAATAAAAATTTAATAGAAGTAAATGTTTTGACTTAATGTGGAATTATGTTTTATTGTAAATTACTCCACTTTACTCAGATTCAAAAAATTTTTATTTGAATAAATAAAAAATTTATGTCAATCAGAAATAGTATATAATGATAGGGGAAATTACATGCATCATAATATTTTTTACCAAGGAAATATAATATGTACTGAAAAATTTGAAATTATAAAAACACTATCACCAATAATGATTAGTCATAATAATTATAAAGGACGTAATTATAATTATGATTATGATACCGATTATTTATCTTTATTTTTAGAATATCAACAAAAATTACAAAATTTAAATGAAAGTTTACAAAAATGTAAAACAGATTATCAACAACAAACAAAAATATTAGTACAAGAATATGGCCATAAATATCAAAATAAGATAGAAACGATTCAAAAATTAAATGAAGACAATAAAGAATTAAATAATGAAGAAAATGAAACCAATCAAAAAATAAATGAATCTTTAAAAAAATGTCTACAACAATATAAAAAACAATATGATAAAGAATATAGTTATCAGTTACAAATATTAAATCAAAATTTTCATCGAAATACATTTAATCTTACAAAAGAAATTGATGAAACACATGAAATATATAAAGATAAATTTGAAAAACTAGAACAGACAAAACAGCCAGCACAAGCGAATATATTATATTATCAGGGTCATTTTATATTGTGTAAAGATGTTTCTATATTCACAAAAACTTCAGATAATGCCAATTTTCCTTGTCTCCAATGTATGACAAGTTTTAGAACTAAAGAAGAAATGAATAGACATTTGGAGAATTGCCAACAAAATGAAGCAGTCAGAAACACATTTCCTAAAGATGATTATTTAGAATATAATAAATAGTATTTTAAAAATAAAGTACCCTTTACTATTTATTGTGATTTCGAAGCATATAATGTTAATATAACACAAAATCAAACGGAAAGTTCCAGGGCTTCACCCGATTCTGAAAATGATAATTCTGAAAAAAGTGCATCTGAACAAAGCAAAGAAAAATATTT
>CAJQUW010009309.1:0-63874 GCA_907163375.1 Prostheceraeus crozeri
TCATCAGGTTGATTTTCATCTGCCTGAAAAAGATCTTGCATTCGGTAATGTCTTGGACAGATAATCACATGATTCCACTAGCCTCGACGATATATTTGTTTATTTTTGTTAGTCTGTAACTTGGCTAAACAATTATAATCATGCTGAACAGTTGCTCAAAAAATGTTTTCTTCTTCGAGATTCATGTAAAAAGTGCACTTTTGTTATAAATCGTTATTAGACTGCTTTCAGCATCATGTCTTGTTAGTAGTAAGTAAAACTCCACTTCTGGATAGCGCAAGATGGCCGCCGTCGCTGACGTCCCCCCCTCTGGAACGGCAGAGTGTCGTGGTCGGCCGCCGTGGTGCTTTGAGTCTGACGTCCCCCCCTCTGGAACGACAGAGTGCCGTGGTGTACCGGCCAAGTGCGTCCGCAAGGTTCGCTGACGTCCCCCCCTCTGGAACGACAGAGTGTCGTGGTGGACTTGGGCGACCGCCAGGTTTTGTCTTGAGGCTATAGTGTGTGATGTTTTTCGTGCAATCTGATGAATGTTGGGTTGAAAATGGGCTGTTTCGAGTGGAAGCAGTGCTCGGATGTGAAAACGGAGGCCAGATTCGGATTCAGCGTGAAATTCTGCATCGGTATGGTGAGTTTCAAGTCAATCGGAGAGAAAAATTTTCACTGACCTCCCCCCCCCTCGGGAGAGCTCGCTTCGATTTTGGCTTCCAGTGGACGGATTTTGTCGTGCCATAGCTCGTTTGAAAGCTAAGAGTGAGACAAATTCAGTGAAAGAAACGGCTTGTTCATATCTGTCTTCGTTCAAAAGTTAGAACTGTTACAAGATTTTAGGTCGGAGCTCACCTGAAAAAATCCTAAGTGTCAGAGTGGCTTTGTATGGGTAAAATTTTGAAAATTTTCAAAAGTGTGTCATTTCGACCTGGGACCTTCACCAAAACATTTTTCATCAAATTTCACTGACCCCCCCTCGGGAGAGCTAGCTTCGATCTTGGCTTCTAGTGGACGGATTTTGTCGTGCCATAGGTCGTTTGAAAGCTAAGAGTGAGACAAATTCAGTGAAAGAAACGCCTTGTTCATATATGTCTTCGTTCAAAAGTTAGAGCTGTTACACGATTTTAGGTCGGAGCTCACCTGAAAAAATCCTAAGTGTCAGAGTGACTTTGTATGGGTAAAATTTTGAAAATTTTCCAAAGTGTGTCATTTCGACCTGGGACCTTCACCAAAACATTTTTCATCAAATTTCTCCGAACGAGAGGGGGGAGAGGGGGGTCCGTGAAATTTGATGAAAAATGTTTTGGTAAAGGTCCCAGGTCGAAATTCGGAAGTTTTAAATTTTTCAAAATTTTCACCACACTGGAGCTCTCACACTGAGGAATTTTTTCACTTGTGGCATGTTACATGGACATGTGCTGACGGACCAACTTCCTGTAGTCATATGAGAATGGTTTAGATGTCATTTGATAGAAAATGATGAGACGAATCGTTTGCAACAAACCGCATGTCGCTACGATGAATACTTTCGGAGATAGAGCCATTTTACGTTTTCTTCCCAGCATATATAAACCCCCGACAACGTAAGTCTGATCACTTCATCGAAAGACGAGGTAAGCGATGGTCGTCGCTCTGAGCTCCCGATATCGGGTGTTTCAAAGGACTCTATCTTTTGAAGTAGGCAAGCTATCTTCTTACTTCAAAGTTTGTATGATAGAGTTTGATAGTGTCTTTACTACTGATAACATTTTTTAAAAGTAGTATGAGTAGTAAATTGCGGAATTTTTTAAACAATTCTTAATTTTCAGTTTTTTCAAAGTTTTAACATGTAGACTAAGGTTTTCAAATATGCTGAGTTCAAATCTGCTATCAGATTTGAAATTTAACTAAGTCTAAGGCAGCTTTGAGGGGTTAGATCCCAGCTACTGATCACTACCTTTGACTCGGCGTTCCTGTTACCACTTCGGGGCAGTGACAATGATGTCTTCAGCTGTAAAGAGCGGGTATCGGGGAAGATCTCTCACTTCCCTAGTGATCAGTACAAGGCGTTCGGGCTGTCGACGGGATCGAGTGCCACTCACTATACTCAAATCTATCATTCCTCACTAAGTGTAATGCTTGAGGAATATGACTGTACTACATGATTCCAAACTTATACAAATTTCATTATCTTACAGCTAACGATAAAATCAGGCATGGCTAATGACAAGAATAGAAAATATCATATCAAAATGTGTGTGTGCGGTCGAATAAATCGCAGTGCGGACGCCAAGGTGCATGTAAAAAAGGCGGACACCGACCACATGATTATCCGGAATAGGGTTGCGTGTGTGAAGTGTAGAGTGCTGAAGGGTGATGAGGATGAGGCGCGTTTCTACAGAGTGCATGCTGACTGTAGTGGAGGTTTGGTGAGTGACTTGAGATTCACGCAGTTGATTGTGGAAGAGAGGGAGCGAATGTTGGCGATAGAGCGAGAGGGTAAGGTTGAGAATGTTGTTGAGAATGATGAGTTGGCGAGAGCGGTTGCGTCGTTGGAGGCTGAGATTGGGCAAAAGAGAGTGTTTGAGAGTGATGATGAGGATGATGTGGATTTAGATAGGGAACGTGTGAGGAAGCGTGTGAGGATGTTGAGCTCTTCGTCGTCGGAGGTGTCAAACATTGTCATCACCGACCCCCCGAAGAGCTCATCTTCCCCAAAAGTGAAGAGTGGTGGGATTCCTATGCAGTCGGCGAGGTGGTTGAAGGATGAAGAGAAGAAGCATGTTTCGCAGCAGATGGCGCATGATTTGTTGGTGAATAAGTATGAGAGTTTGAAGAAGGTGAAGGATGAAGTTGTGAAGGAGTTGGATGAGTTGAAAAAGAAGGAACTGAAGTCGAAGGAGGTAGCGGATTAGAATATTAGAATGAGGCGTAGTGTGACTGATTTGAAGAATAAGACGCGAGAGTTGGAAGAGAAGAATGATGAGTGTGAGAAGAGGGCGAGTGCTGCGGAGAGAAGAATGAGAGATGCAGAAGCGAAGTTTGAGGAGATGATGAAGGAGATGAGTGTGTTGAGAGCAAGGAATGTTGAGTTGGAGAGGACTGTGGCTCGGCGGGGTGATGAGAGGCAGGCGTATGAGAAGTTGGAGCGAATGAGGAATGAGTGGAATCGTGTGAATGAGGATCGTTTGTTTGAATTTCACATCCCTATTCGGGATAATCATTTGGACGGCGAAGTACTCGTAAATCAAAGTCTCGACGAATCTATAATATGTTATAACGGCCATCCGACGAAAAAATGTCTGCATGCCAGCCTAAGAATGCGCGGCCATCTGTACAAATTCTCGATTCGGAAGCCCGCGAGACTGCCAAAGGATGACTAACTCGGTAAGTGAAAAGTAAATAATATAGTATATCCTATTCTAATACATATCATTTTCATTGCAGATCTTTGCCCGCCTTCACCACCCCATCACGACACTCCCAAGAACGAACCATCGACTCTCTTAAGGGCCACCTAGGGGCAAGACATGATAGAACCTCCACGCGGTTTGCCCTGGGCAGTCTTCGGACTGGCGAATGCTATCATTAAGTTGAATCTGCTATCAGTCAACTTGAACGTTGCGTCGCGTTAGAGGGGTATATAAACCACTGCCTCTCATTTCATTTCATTTCAATCATGCAGACGCCGAACAGTCAAGTCAGCTCTCCTCGCGGACCGCAGTTAAGGCCGCGAAATTTATTTGAGGAGTTTGTCAGGCTAGAGGAGCAAAACAGAGTCCACAATAATCTTGCTCGGATTGGCAATCCGATGACAGCAACTGCTGTCAATCCAACGGAATGGCGCTACATTCCACTTTTTAGCCATGTACCAGTTAGTGTGGAAGTCGACAGTGCTACGAAAGAGAGAGTCAAAGACTCTCTCAGCAGAATTGGTAGGGTGTAAGATGACGTTACTCCCGAGAACGAACCACCGGCTCTCTTAAGGGCCACCATGGGGCAAGACATGATAGAACCTCCACGCGGTTTGCCCTGGGCAGTCTTCGGACTGGCGAATACTATCATTAAGTTGAATCTGCTATCAGTAAACTTGAACGTTATGCAGTCGATTGCTATCTCTGAAGCATTCTGATTCGCTGTTGAGCAATTCATTGTTGAAAACCCTATATAAGCCAGAAAATTGTAGCGCTTCTCATTCAATTTGAAGTCACGATGGAAGCAACATCTACTGGCACCATTCCCGTCTTCATCGATGAAGACAACGCCATTCCCGAGTTCGTCATCCTCGACGAGTGGGATGAAAAGGATGAGAAGAAGGGGAAGATCAAGAGGATCGTTTGGACGGATGAGGTGTGGACTCCTAAAACCACCCGCATCCGAAAGGTGCCAGATGCACCAGCACGGCTTAGGCGGTATAGGGTCTATGACAACCAAACCGTCATACCTATTGACTATTCCAGCCAATAGTCAACTTGTCACTCCCGAGAACGAACCATCGGCTCTCTTAAGGGCCACCATGGGGCAAGACATGATAGAACCTCCACGCGGTTTGCCCTGGGCAGTCTTCGGACTGGCGAATACTATCATTAAGTTGAATCTGCTATCAGTCAACTTGAACGTTGTAAATGAAGTTCGGTGTAATACTTCCTTTCGACGGGCGTTCCTGTAAAGGGCGGCGGTGAAACCCGTAGCTATGTATACCGCAAGGGACATTCGGCAATGGTCAATCTTGTTTAATCTCTCTGCGTCATGTTTGCAAGTGATTGCCTGTCTCAACGTAGTATGCATTCGCGTCAGGGCGACATTTAGCCAACTGTCGAAGGTTGCCTAAAACTTTCCATTGCATACGTTATGAGAACCATGAGTTCTTCCTGTCTCTATCAATGAGACGAATTGATGAATGGAATGAAATGGGAGGACACTCACGCGCCACACGCAACATAACACACTTCTCTCTTCCGTAGTCTAACAAGCTCTTTACACATGGATCGCAGTCGATTGCTATCCCTGTATCAGAAGTGTAAGCCATCGTAATTTTATTTAATACTATTTCATCTATCATCATCGTCCATATGAAATGTTTTAAGATTTACAAGTTAGACTAAGCGTGCTACTATTTCCAAATGAAAATGTATACATTGTTAAATCATCCACTTAAGCCCATCCGTAGTCTAATAAGCTCTTTACACATGGATCGCAGTCGATTGCTATCCCTGTATCAGAAGTGTAAGCTATCTTAATTATATTTGACACTATTTCAACTATCATCATCGCCCATATGAAATGTTTTAAGATTTACAAGTTAGACTAAGCGTGCTACTATTTCCAAATGAAAAAGTATACATGCTTAAATCATCCACTTAAGCCCATCCGTAGTCTAACAAGCTCTTTACACATGGATCGCAGTCGATTGCTATCCCTGTATCAGAAGTGTAAGCCATCGTAATTTTATGTGACACTATTTCATCTATCATCATCGTCCATATGAAATGTTTTAAGATTTACAAGTTAGACTAAGCGTGCTACTATTTCCAAATGAAAAAGTATACATGGTTAAATCATCCACTGAAGCCCCGTTCAAGTAAGTCAGTATGAAAGCAAAGATAATACGAAAAAAAAATTTATTATGGCATGTATTTCAAAAGGTCTTCATCGTCAATATCGTCCCAGAGTCTGGCTTTACATAGATAACAAAAACAGTTCTCTTGCTTTAATCGTTCTTCCACTGCGAGCCTCACTTTGTCAATATACTCCCACTCCGCCATAGTTCGTGACTGGGAGTTAGGGGGTGTACCACTCCCATAATTGGTGGAGGAACTTGGTGCTGGTGATCTCCATCACATCGTCAGTATCGTACTGGAGATACTTCCACCTCACGCCTGTTAAGTCGGGACACTCCTTCTCACATACACTCTCTTCGTTGTCCGCTGGTAATAACACCTTCTCTACCTTCGTTGGAGCGTTTGGTGTTGAGGATGGAGAAGAGAATTTTGTGTTTGGTGTTGTTGGAGGGCTTGTCATGTTGACTGTGAATAATAACTTTGAAATGTTTTCTAATTCTTAAGTATCAACAAGCAACCAATCAGAATGAACAGCCAATGAATGATGAATACGAAAGTATATATGTAAAGTGACATTCGTGTCATTTCACTCTGTCTTTGTGACATATAAGTGAAGTGTTCTCTGACGAATTCTATATTTGAGGCGTACAAGTAAACTGCTCTCTCGTGAAGTCTCTATCTTGTTGAAGTATCAACCTTAACCTCGATTTCGTTGAAATGGTAAGTTGAAAATTTCTTCACTCATCTCCCTCAAACGTGTGGCTAATAGCATCTTCCTCAATTTCAGGCATCAACTTCATCACCAACGCCCTCCCTTCTCGAGGAAAGTTTAGAGTTGTTGAGTCAAAGTAGGTTGTAACAATACACTGAGACTTGAACAGAGATGATAGAATGATTTCTCTTTCAGGTGATGTGAGTTCCAGCTCAGGACTCTCGCGACAAGGCAACGAGTGGGAATGTGCCGACTGCGGACATATGTTTACAAGGAAGCACAGTCTCCTTCGACACATCAAACAACGTGTGTGTCAACGCAAAGCGGCGTCAATCTCCGGAGGTGAAGTTGATTCTGACAATGACATCTCCTTTCCTTGCGATTTGTGCCCTCTTTCTTTTGATAGTCACTTTCAGCGATCTTCGCACAGACTTCAACACACGCATGCAAATGATCACTACACCAACGGTACCTCTACCATCTCCCTCATTAATGTTTCACATAATAATTTAGTACGCGACTACTGCATGGAGTCCAATAATCAAATAGTAGATTTTCCTGAGTGGCTCCTTCAAAATTCTAACATTATCGAAGCGCTCTTCAACAATTTAGACAATTTTAGAATGAAGGCGCTCATCTACCTTAAACTAAAATATATTAAGATAGATTTTCAAACGGGTCAAGTGACGGAGAGAATACAGTTTCATGTTCCTTCCTCTTCCGCAACCGAAGTTGTAGACTGCGAGTCTTGGCTAAATTTTCACATTCAATGTTTAAAATCAAATGTAGATAAATTCAATCAACGCGACAGCGCTCTCATTTTTGATGGTGTGGACTCAGCCATATTCAAAATTTCACTATTAGAAAGTCATGCACCTCGAGGTACATTTAAACTACCAAAAACGTTGTATAATAAGAAAGCTGTCATCAATGTCGATTGTAAATCACAGTGTTTCAAATATGCAGTCCTATCCATCCTTCACTATAATGATATCAACGCGAATCGAAATCATACCTATAGCTATAGACAGTGGGAGGATGAACTAGACTTTGAAGGTTGTGATAGTAACAACATGAAAATCAAAGATGTAGAAACGTTCGAAAAACATAATAAGATTAAAATTGTCGTTCACGTGTGGGAGAAGGGGTTGAAGGGTGCCCGCTATAATTCACGTTCAACTTGTTATGAACGTGTAGTCAACCTCTTATTAGTAAAACAAGATGATAGCGAGGAATGGCACTACTGTGGTATTCCCAAAATCTCTCGCTTGTACACTCACTTGGGGCACTCTAAAAGAGGTGAACATTTTGTATGCGACCGCTGCATCCGCTCGTTTTGGAGTAAAGATAAATTTCAAACTCACTATGAATGGTGCAAGCGAGGTAAATTACAAATGGAACGCATGCCCAAAGATAAAATATTTTCACATAGGGATAATGGTGACGAATTAAGTCCCCTGCGTGTCATTTACGCAGACATAGAATGCTACATTGATGATATCATCCACAAGCCAGCAGCCATATCCTGCTATGAAGTATGGTATGACCACTTTAGGAATAGACAAAACAAAATGCATACTTGGCAAGGTGAAGATTGCATTTCAAAATTTCTAGAATTTCTCGATAAAGCTGCTAAATTTCAACAATCATATGATTCCCAATTGCAGCGTAAGTCACTACATATGTCAGATGAAGACAAACAAAAATTTGAAAGTTGCACATCGTGCCCTAAATGTCATAAAACGTTTGATGACGATAAAATTAAGAAAGTGCGTGATCATGATCACATCACTGGTAAATTTAGAAACGCACTCTGCTACAAATGAAACTTTTCACTTAGGTTGAGACGTCGTGTACTACCCGTCATTTTTCATAACTTTAAGGGCTATGACAGTCATATGCTCATAAAAGGAGGGTTGAGCCAGATGAAATCGTGGCAGTTTAATGTAATAGCACAAACGAGAGAAAAATTCATGGCAATGACAGCAAAAGTACCAGTAGATAAAACTAAAGAAAATAAGACAGTCTTCTTCGAAATAAAATTTTTAGATTCATTCCAATTCATGTCAGCGTCACTAGCTTCTCTCGTTCGTAATCTCAAGTTTCTTCCCCATAGTCAAACTTTGAAGAAACACTATCCAAACTTAACGGATGAAATAATCACTCGCAAAGGAGTCTTTCCTTATGCGTATTTTAGCTCAATGTCTAAACTAAATGAAACAACCCTTCCTTCCATTGACAAATTCCAAAACGATTTGACGGGTGAAGATTGTCCAGTAGAAGATTATGAACATGCTCAAGAGGCATGGTTAAAATTTGAATGTAAAACGTTTGGCGATTATATGATCGCTTACTTAGAATTAGATGTCATTTTGCTGGCTGATGTCTTTCAGGAATTTCGACGAGTGGCATTAGAAGAAGACAAATTAGATCCTGTCCACTTTGTCAGTCTACCAGCCATGTCCTTTAAATCAGCCTTTAAAATGACTGGTGAGACCATTCATCTCTTACAAGACCCGGAGATGTATAATATATTTGAGCGCGGAATACGCGGTGGTCTCACATTTGTAAATAAACATCATATATAATCTGAAACAGTAGGTGATGATCATATCCACCTAAAGTACTATGACCAAAATAATTTATATGGCAGTTCACTGTCTAAACCACTACCTCATTCCGAGTTTAGTTGGTTAAATCAAGATGAGCTTGAGTATTACTCCAACCCTTCAAACATACTGAAGATTCCAGATGAAGGTGATTGGGGATATTATTTTGAAGTGGATTTGATTTATCCAAATAGCATTAAAAATAAAAATGCTGATTTCCCACTCGCACCTGAATCTGGTGAAGTGACTGAAGATATGTTTTCACCATTCATGTCACAATTTCATAATAACTTAACAGAGTGTGGACAGCCAAGGTACAAACCATGCCGCAAACTTTTACTCACCCAATATGATAAGAAAATTTATCTCGTACATTTCTGCATACTAAAATTCTATTTAGAAATGGGTATGCTTCTAAAGTCAGTTCACCGCATTATCAAATTTAGACAGAAAGCCTTCCTCAAACCCTACATAGATAGTAACAGTCAAAAACGTGCACTCGCCCAAAATAATTTTGAAAAGGATTTTTATAAATATAAGAATAACAGTTTTTTCGGAAAGACCATGGAGGATGTTAGAAAACGTATGAACTACAAACTAGTCGTTGATGAACAAAAATATCACAAATACTAAAATTCTATTTAGAAATGGGCATGCTTCTAAAGTCAGTTCACCGCATTATCAAATTTAGACAGAAAGCCTTCCTCAAACCCTACATAGATAGTAACAGTCAAAAACGTGCACTCGCCCAAAATAATTTTGAAAAGGATTTTTATAAATATAAGAATAACAGTTTTTTCGGAAAGACCATGGAGGATGTTAGAAAACGTATGAACTACAAACTAGTCGTTGATGAACAAAAATATCACAAATACTAAAATTCTATTTAGAAATGGGCATGCTTCTAAAGTCAGTTCACCGCATTATCAAATTTAGACAGAAAGCCTTCCTCAAACCCTACATAGATAGTAACAGTCAAAAACGTGCACTCGCCCAAAATAATTTTGAAAAGGATTTTTATAAATATAAGAATAACAGTTTTTTCGGAAAGACCATGGAGGATGTTAGAAAACGTATGAACTACAAACTAGTCGTTGATGAACAAAAATATCACAAATACTAAAATTCTATTTAGAAATGGGCATGCTTCTAAAGTCAGTTCACCGCATTATCAAATTTAGACAGAAAGCCTTCCTCAAACCCTACATAGATAGTAACAGTCAAAAACGTGCACTCGCCCAAAATAATTTTGAAAAGGATTTTTATAAATATAAGAATAACAGTTTTTTCGGAAAGACCATGGAGGATGTTAGAAAACGTATGAACTACAAACTAGTCGTTGATGAACAAAAATATCACAAATACTAAAATTCTATTTAGAAATGGGCATGCTTCTAAAGTCAGTTCACCGCATTATCAAATTTAGACAGAAAGCCTTCCTCAAACCCTACATAGATAGTAACAGTCAAAAACGTGCACTCGCCCAAAATAATTTTGAAAAGGATTTTTATAAATATAAGAATAACAGTCTTTTCGGAAAGACCATGGAGGATGTTAGAAAACGTATGAACTACAAACTAGTCGTTGATGAACAAAAATATCACAAATACTAAAATTCTATTTAGAAATGGGCATGCTTCTAAAGTCAGTTCACCGCATTATCAAATTTAGACAGAAAGCCTTCCTCAAACCCTACATAGATAGTAACAGTCAAAAACGTGCACTCGCCCAAAATAATTTTGAAAAGGATTTTTATAAATATAAGAATAACAGTCTTTTCGGAAAGACCATGGAGGATGTTAGAAAACGTATGAATTACAAACTAGTCGTTGATGAACAAAAATATCACAAATTGACCTCATCACCTCTTTTCATTGATAGAGACATCATCGATGAGGATCTTGTAGGTGTTAAAATGATAAAATCTGAAGTTGAGTTGTGCAAACCCATCTATATTGGGCAAGCCGTTTTAGATTATTCCAAGCTTGAAATGTATCAACTCTTCTACAAAATATTAAAACCATGCCCTCTCGTAAAAGAGGTTCGCTTGCTGGGTGGTGATACAGATAGTTTCTTTTTAGGAATTACCACTCAAAAAGATTTAAATTATAATGAAGTAGGCAAGTCATTAGAAAAATATTTCGACACATCTAACTACAATCCCACTCATCCACTCTATTCCATACAGAATAAAGCCAAACTTGGTTGTTTTAAGGATGAAACAGCAGGAAAGGAAATAGATGAAATGATTCTCCTCCGTCCTAAAATGTATTCCATGAAATTAAAAGAATGTGCAGATAGTATTAAGCGTGCTTAAGGTATATCAAAATCCATTGTTCACAAAATGAAACATCGCTCCTATAAGAAGGCCTATAAAAATAAAACTATAACGTTTGTCAATATGACAATCTTAAAATCTCAAGTTCATACTGTGAAAACGTACACGTTCAAGAAACGAGCACTTTCAGCATCGGAAGATAAGAGGTGTTGGATAGGACATAACACATCTCTTCCACATGGACATCCTGACACAAACATACCTCCACCCAAAAGAATAAAACTCACGCTACCACATTCAGGAGATGTATTGACATAATCAACTTTAACTCAGTATTTTGATGTTGCTTTTTGTAGATATACATGGTTGTTTTATGTATCGCATGAGATCGTTTCTTCCTTGTGAATATATGCCTACAGTTAGCTCATTCCCCCTATATCTGTGAAAAGACTTTTTCATATACATATTTTTATTTCAATAAACATATCACAATGACTTCACTTTGTTTTACGAAACACTAAAGTTACGAGGGATTTAGTATCTTTCACATGGATGCACTCTTGTAAACCATTGGTAATTTTGATAGCAATAGAGGGTATAGTTTGTTTGACGACGGGATGATAGAAAATAGATTCAAACATCTTCTCGACTATTCCATATGAAGCGTCTTTATCATGAATGAATTGCGTAAAATGTATTCTTTTTTCTCACCAACAGAAATAGGTAGAATCAAATCACTTTGAATGTAAAGGTGCTGTTCATGTTTATCAAGTGTCATTGGTGTTTCTATACCAATCGTATGCGCAGCAGTGAACACAGTTTGTAGCATTGAAAAACCAAAGAGTTTTTTCAAATTTTTACTCAATTGACATTGAATGTCATCGCCCAGTTTCAGAACAACGCGTTGATTTTCAATTGAAAACGAAATGTGGTGTGTCTTTACATCATATTTACTTTTCATCACATGCTTCAACTTCTGTTGTATATAAGGATTTACTACATGAATGAAGCTTTCAACTGTATGATATAGACGCGGCATTATATTGATAGCAACTTTAGATTCTTCATAAGACTGGTAAATTTTCTTGATGCGATCACCATAGATGTCCACCCACCATTCATCATTAACTGAATCAGCTTTAGTGTGATATTCATGAGAAGCATACACCACACCGCTTCCAATAATAGGTGTATAATGTCTTACAAAATGACGCAAGGTTGGAGAGAAATAAACTGTAAGTTTGTCATTATATTTCTGAATAACCAACTTATTTTTGTCCGCCATAATTTTCTCTCCATACTTCTTACCCACAGTCTCATCCCATCGTTTTACTAACTCAATAAGTGATAAAGGTTGAACACCACGCTTTTTCAAAATGATGCGTTCTTCGCATTCTACAACATCTTCATCAAATATTTTAAATCTATAATGAAATTTGTTGATTCGATTTGAATAAACTTTTTTAACATTTGCAGTAGCAATTGACGTTAGATGTAGTCCATGACCAAAACCAAGATGTGGATAGAATTCATTATCCAACCTCAGTGTAAGACCTTTAGTAAAAGAATGAAAGCGAAGGAACTGTCTCCCACTCCAATGATAAATAGTAAACTCATAAACTTTCTGATCCTTATTCTTCATGATGGAAGTATTCCCACTGTTGAATGCCTTAATAATTTTCTCATTCCCAAATGGTTCATAAGAATCTGATTTTATCTGAATCCATTCATAGTTCCACTTTCCATCTGATGTTAAATTGTATGGGAACTGGAATGCATTATTCATCGTTATTCCATCATGGGTGCGAGGAGTCAATATCATTTCTTCCAAATCATTCACATTCTGAATATTGCTATCATAGCAAATACTAGAAACGCCAACCTCCCATTCACCTTCTAAATGTAGTGGGCGATTTAATTCTACTCGATAGTCTGATGGTTTATTTTTGGGAAATTTATTCATACAAGCATTACTGGGCAAGTAGATTAGAAACGAGTCCTTATTTTCACTTTCCATATTATTCACATTGGAAAAATATATTAGCATATGTTTGCATTAACTCTTCATTCGGAAATGGAGTGTGATACTTGTCACAGCATCTTTATGAAAAGGAATCAACGCACCAGCATCATCATAAATTGCAATATCAATTTGTGGGATGTAGTTTGATTTCAGCTTTGTATAATGCACTTTCTTGAAAGTATGCTCAGATAAAATACTGCATCTCTTTGGCTGGTATGGTATCATTGCTAGCAATGGAGCTTCAACATCTCCCACACGTACATCTTCACCAATATTGGAATATATCTGAAAATAGTTAATACGACGCGATAGCGACATGTCTGCGCTAGCTTTGGTTACAGTACCACTTTTAAAGATATTTTGATCAAAACCCAAAATGTCCATTAGAGTTTTATCCATAATTAGTTCAATACCTTTTCCACTTATAGTGAGAGACAAAGTACCTTCTTTTTCAGAAAATGAAATATGTTGGTCATTAATCACTTCATTTAAATAATCTACAACCAATTTAACCGAAGTAATAATGCGAGGCATCAACACTCTTGTTTCATGTAAGATACCACCTAAAGGCTCTACACACTTTCTGTATAAAGATACGGTCCATTCTGTATCAAATTGATTTGACCTTTCACATGGTAAATGTTGCATATCAGATTTTCCATGAACAGCTGCAGAACGATGTCGTAAGAACTGATGAAAATCTTTTGAACAAACTAATACTAGATCATCATCATTTAATTTACTTATTGCAATATGATTAGATGATTTGATATAAGTCAATGTTGCCACTTGTTTACCATCAACTCGAAGGAGATAATTAAATTTCTTCAATAATGTTTCAGGAGTCATGTTTGTCTTTCTTGGCTTAATCACAATCTTCTTCACCAACGTCTTCTCATTTCTTGGAATAAGATCTACATAATAAGCTTCCTCTCGATATATTAACTGTTTATGACCACTTATGTGGTAATTAACATTAAAATTATCATAGCTTGTTAAGGCGCTAGCGAGGTAGCCTAAATCATTTCTTAAACTTGGACTTAATCCAACAATCCAATCTTTCTCAACTACATGATGTACATAATTATAATCATCATTGTGCGGAGTAAATTGGACAATATGTTTACTCGCTTTATTCAAGAAATCATATATAAACTTTTTACATGAAAAGAGATCTTTCTTTGACCACTGTGGAATGTATACTTGGCAGCCCTTTTCACATTGGTAAGCAGCTGTGCGTCTCATATTAATAGTCATCACCTCATGATCAAAAGTATAGACACAGTTGCTATAAACAAGTTGAGTGACACCCACTTCCCAATTTCCATTTAGCTGTTGTGTATGATCAATGGGAGTAGAAAAGAGTGCGGCTCGATTACTAGCAAATCTCTTTGTAGCCGCATTGCTAAGCAAAATATGATAAAACGACATTTTTATATTACTGATCTGCGACTTTGCATAACATCATGAAGACTTGGATTTTGGACTCTCTACAATATATCAGAGTTGATCGTGATGGAAACGTACATTTCAAAAATTCTCATGGTCATTCATCAAGAGGTATTACATTAACATGGCGACAATTTGTCAACCTCAATGATATCATGAGGGATTTGGAATATTTTGAAACATTAAGATTCATCTCCTTGGGTGATCAAGTTTGGCTTCAACATTACAGAAATGAAATTCAAATCTGCCATTCTCATTCCCCAAACTGTTTCTCATTTCGCAAATACAATTGAGAGAAGTATAGAACATACATACATCGCTCCATCATGACATTTATTCGTCGTGAGTTCATCGCCCTACTATGCAAATCTTAATCAGACATGACTACCACGCACCATGAGTTGGAAATTAGATTCCCTACAACGTATTGAAACGGATCATGATCGAAACGTCTATTTCAAAGATTCAACTGGAAATGTGAGAAGAGAGTTTGCTTTATCTTATCGTCATTTTCAATCTCTACATCATATCATGAAGGATTTGAAATACTTCTATATGAAAAGACATTCACGTATTGGAAATCGCATCTGGCTGCGCGTCAACAAACGGCGAATTCAACTCTATCATTCCCAACTTCATACTAACTTCACATTTCATCAAGGTAGTTGGGAAAGTATAAAAGGAAGGTACATCGCTCAATTTACTCATTTTTTCATCATGAAGCGCCATCGCTACACCATCGTCAACATTCTCCGTCGCTTCAGACTCTACACCAAAATCGATCTCGCAACAGTACACCAACACCTTCCCAACAGCAAGTATTACCCGGGCCGACCTCAAATGTTAGTGGTGAAGATGAACAATTCACGGAATCTTCAACTCTTCCCAAATGGGACTGTACAGATTCTCGGCGCCCTTTCTCATTCATCGGCGCAGTCAATGCGCTTAGAGCTACAAAGACTACTACGTCGGATATGGAAGAGGGAGAGGTGTGTGATGTCGAATCTGACTGTGGACAATATGGTGATCTCTACTCAATTGAGTGACAGTCTATCATTTTTGAAGATTCGTACCAGCAGTTACAGTTTGTGTTATGAACCCGAACTTTTTCCTGCAGCTCTCATTAGTTGTTGGTTACCTGTGCATGTGGCAATCTTTCATAATAGTAAAGTGATCATTACTGGACTAAAATCTCATGTACAAGCAAATGTGATCCTGGACTATCTCATCGAGTATGTACGCACCCAGCGGTTTGTAAAATAAAAAACAATTTTTCCAACATGATGTTTTTATTTCAAATCATGATAGAACTTACAAATCATTTTTTCATTAGAGGATGGATTACATGAAAAGTTTTGAATAATAGATGCAAATCGAGATACATGTAAACGTTTTAAGATGAAGTACAGTACAAAAGCACCACACGTTGATGAAAGTGGATGTTGTAGTATGCGTTCATTTCGCTGATATTGACGCGTATGTTTTCTCAACCACTGCTGTGTTGGTATATTTGGAGGTTGAGCAAGAGAGTCAAATAGTTCACCACGTCGGTCTTCTCCAATAAAGATCGCTTTCCAATGCTCACCGCCTAAATTCTGCGAATGAGTGTTTAGCACAATAAAGATGGGATAGTGATTTACTGCAGGTGGTAAGGTATCGAGTGAATAGACATTATCGAAAGCTTTCAACGTCGCTTCGTCTGCATTACGCTGCACTTTAGTCTTAATATCGTCAGCAGTCAACCAACTCATTAACGATTATACTGAAGAATCACGTCACGATACTTTGTAATTTCAATGTTTGAATCGAAGACTGCATAAATTAATACATTGATCGTCTCAGGTAGTGTTCTTTTGAACGTCAAATCCAAACGAATATTATGAGGCACGTTCGCTTGACGATAGGGGGCACTAATATCGCTGTCAGCAGTCAAATCAAATGCATAAATAGTATATCCACTCTTAAACTCTTTCATAGTCAGTCCGTTGGTGTCATCCGTATTGTAAAAGCCAAAGACATCCATAAAATCAACATAACTGCGCATAAATTGATCCGCAGCAAAATCTGGTTTGTAGGGTGGACCAGGATGACTCACACCATTTACACGTAAAGCAATTTCACTTAACTGATTGTGTTTAAAATTGAAAGGATTCTTCTTTATATTACCATTAAATGCATCATTTTCAACCATTGCCACCATGAGGAGCTTCGGTCTTTCCGATGGAAAGAGGCCATCTTTCATGAAACTCTTTTGATCTTTAGGAATTGTAAAGGTGAGAAGCTTTGTATGCTGAACGGGGTAAATGGCATTTTGGCGGTTAAGGCCTTCAGCATGTCCTCTAATGACACTTGGATTCGGTACTACTCGACGAATGTAAAGTGCAATATCCTCCACATGAATTCTAAAATTGTCAACTTTAGCAAATGCATTCAGCGCAAATTCAGGCTTATTCAATGTCAGCTTGAGTCGCATGCTGGTATTACAGAGTAAAAACTTTGACTGTCTAAAGAAGTCTAAATTCAGCGGACCATATAGCTGACATACTCTACTATCTTTAATCATAGCAGATCGCTTTACAAAGCCACTGTTTGTTTCAACATCAAATTTTCCTGCTTCATCTCTGTACCATCCCATGGCTTCCATATGACTTTTTTGTGCTGCTGGATGAAACTGTGATACATGATTGAAATATGATTTATAGGGATAATCGCTTTGACCACCTTCCACCTGCTGCTCTCCAATCGTTAGAGAAACATCACGAAGTAATGTAGTCAATGGTAAATTGTTCAGTCCAACTTTATGTGTATCGTCAATAGCAGTTCCATCTGCTTGCTGAATTCTAAACCTCAAATCAACCATCGCATAACTCAAATCTATGTAGTCATCACTACCACCAGGAATAACAAATTCAATGGGGCCAGCATTCTCAGCTGTTCGAGGATGATAATCTACAATACTTGAACTAAGAATATCTGTCTGTATGGCTTGTTGATCAAACAAACAAAAACCGGAAGTTTTACACTCCATGATTAGAAGTTATGGCAGTGTCGTCGTTTAGCGCCTGATGAATGATTATAGCCTCTGCGACGTTTGCGTGAATGCCTTTTGACTGAAGATCGCACCTTCCCAGCTCCGCGATGTTTCTTCCTTCCTTTTTTCATTCGTTTAGGTGATTTCTTTCCTTGAGTAACACCAGCAATGGTCTGCTTCAATGTTTTTAAACCGCGTTCCTTCCCACGATTCAACAAACTGCTCTTAAAACTTCTACCTCTGGAAAGATCACTAGCAACATCACCAGCAAAGCCAACGGCATTACTTAAAACATTTCCTTTTAAAGATCTACCGACATTGGATATGAGAGGTGCTACAACAGATTTCAGTGCACCAAGTATGCTAACTCCACGTTGGCGGCGAGCACCGATGTAAATTTGTCCTCCACCACTTACATAGGAGGGTCGTGAATAAAATGAGGCAGTTGGATTCATAGCTCAAACCCTAAACATTGTTAGTTACAACTTTGCATGAATCACTGTCGATCACTTAGATGAAAGATGTCGGCACGACGCATCCAAGAGTTCATACTTGAAGGATAACCAGTCCATTTAACAAGACACCATTCTTCACCTTGCCGTTTTTTACATCGAATGATTTTCTCTACCAAATATGTTTCACTTTCAGTGACTACCTCAATCTCATCGCGGTAAAAGCTACCCTCAATTTCTTCATTATCGTAATCTTTCAACTTGTAGGTGGTCGGAGAGTCTTTTTGATTAATCCTCGATACTGTAAATACCTCCTCTGTCCAATTCGGAAGGTACCCTTTAGCAAAAACACTTTCCACTTTTGAGATACGAACTTTATCACCAATTTTCACATCACTTTTCACATGAGTGCGTTTACGTTGGAATGATTCGCGCACTTTATCTACATTGTCAGCATTTACATCTACTGGTCTGAGTCCAATAGAACGATGGATAGAGTGATTGTAGGCATGGAGTGTATCTTGTAGAACCTTTGTCCAATTTTGTGTCAAGTTGGCAGTAAAATGTCGCCACAAGCGATTTTTTAATGTGCGATTAAAACGTTCAACGAGCGCAGCTTTATAAGCACTCTTTACACTAAACAACTCAATGTCATGCCTCTCAAACAATCTTCTCACATGCTGATTTTCAAACTCTTTTCCTTGATCACTCTGAATTCTTTTTGGAATGCGACCTTCTCGAAAAATTGTTTGGAATGCTTTTGCTACTCCTTTCCCTTCTTTAGTTTTTAAAGGTTGAGCCCACGCATAACGCGAGAAAATATCAATGACGGTTAAAATAAAATTATTGCCCGAGTTATGTTTTGAAATGGAGGCAACATCACACAAATCTGCTTGCCACTGTTCATCGATGTCATGAACAATATAATGGCGGGTGCGGTACTTCTTTTTCGCTTGTTTGTGGAGTGTATAGGTAGCCTGACCCTTTAACCATCGTTTCACTTGTGATTGTGGGAGACCACTCGCTTTTGATAATTTCTTGATAGATGCAAATCCTGCCGGATGTTTTACATCATAATAGATTGACTTCAAACGTTCAGTCGATGACGACTGACTCTTTTTTCTCCTTCTCATCCTTTTGTTTTCTTGCCTTTCTACATTTACAACAACTGCAGCATTTAGCTTTAGCGGTTTTGCGATCGTGTTCACATTGCTTAGGGGTTTCATTGTGAGAGCTGGCGCAGCAAGTGCAAGTGACAACGACATTCACCTCTGGCGGCTCATTACATGGCAAGCAACACATCTGCTTCATATTAATAGTCTGAGAACATGTATTTCCTGGGAGGAGCTGTTTTACGTTTTCCTTTTACTACTTTTAGTGGTGATGTAGATCTACGTCGAGTTCTTCCTCTTGTTTGCTTAGTGAGTGTGGGAGGGGATGTAGCAGGTGACGTCTTAAACCAATTTGTTGGCATTTTCATCGTCTGAAGCATTGGAGCAGTAGCCACTGCTGAATCAAGTTCTTTCAATGTCTCATTATTCAAAGCAAATTTTGGCACATTATGCTTTTTCAATAGTTTAAGAAAGTATGACCAACCAGGTGGAACATAGCCCTGACGGCGCTTTCTACGTGTCGCATACTGAATCAAGTCTTCATAACGTGAAGCATCAATCACTTTATTTTCATCTGTAATGATTTCTCCTCTATCATTTACATTGAGATGGGGTTCAATACTGTTGAAAAGAGATATGGCATGTGCGCGAGATGCTAAAGGTGTAGCAGTCGATACAGAGTCACGCATCTTATTCTTCAAGTTTTTCAATTGCTCAACAGTTTCCGATTGTAATAATACAGCACGATGTGGATCTTTGATGTGAACATTTTGCTGATAATCTATTTCTTTCCTATACATTTGATTTGCAAGAGGTTGCTTTACTTGCTGCATGGCAGTCAATTGTACATATTCATCCTGAGGAATAACAATCATGCGAGAATAAGAACTCATAGTTTGTAGATAATCATGGGAGTTTTCAAAATATCACTTCGAAATCTAAATTCTTCCGGACACTCTTGCGTAAAGTCAATGAATAAGTAACCGTATGGTTTTTCAGTAGCTGCTTGAAAAATTTCAATTAAGGCTTTTGATCCTCTGGGTGCAACTTGTCGCGCTAAAATTTCAAATTGACTTTTATCTCGCGGATTCTTGAAAATAGCATAATAGTGTGTATTCAGGTTTCGTGTACGAGCTTCTTTTCCATCAGGAAACAAATTTTGTGTGATATAGATGATAAAACACCTTTTATGATGTGCTGCACGAGTGAACATATCTGTAACATCTTTGGAATTCTTACTTTCTTTTAATAAATCATCCAATACAACAACATCATTAGACTGAAGTTTCTCCACTGGAATAATTCCTTCATGTCGAATAAAGTTGCGACTTTGCAATTCCTGAAACAGGGACGGTTGATAAATACCATAACACCAAATCACTCAATTGATTGGTTCCTTTAACAACTCCCTTCTTTTATCCAATAAATTCAGCGTGAAAACAGTTTTACCTGCATGAGATGGACCTGATACAGTCAGAACTTTATCACATTGAAGTATGAAATCCATTTTATTACTTTGAGATTCAACATTTGCATAATTAACGCTTAGAGCCAAAGATATTACCCAATAGGTTGCCCACGGCAGGAGCTATCATTGGAAGTATTGCTGAAAGGAAACCGCCCTTTTGTGTTAGAGTTTTCCTCTTTCTTTGAAGGGTGACTTTAGGATTGGAGATGAAACGCAATTTTGTGGCATATCGCTTAAGTAACTTTCGTTGTTTTGGCGCTAATTTCTTCGTCCTCAACTTTCTGACATGAGAAATAATTTCACGAATGAATTTATCGTTAGCATGTCGTATAGCATTGTATCGCTGATTTGCTTTCATTCGTCGGAGAGCTTGAATGGCTGAAGAAAACTTTGAAGACTTTTGACTTTTACGTTTCGCCATTTTCCGTGTTAGTCTTTGCTAAAACCTATCTTTACCACATTTGCATAGGTACTAACTATTGCGACATAAGTGACACTCGAAATGAGCAATATCACAGTGGTTACATTTGCAAAGTTGAATGCAATTACGTATGAAACAGCGTTGACAAAAAGCATGCTTACATCTCTTGAAGATGCGCTTTTCATTTCCATCCTTTCGCTTACATACATCACAACACATCGTTTCACCGTTACTGATGTCTATAGCAAGTCTTTTTGAAGATATGAATTTGCTAGCCTTTTCTAAATAATAGACGCATGTACAGAAGGAATATACCTCGAGAGTGAGCAGACATAGCTCGAAAACCAGTTGTGCTACAATCAAGTACCACTGCATTTTCAATTTTTCTTTATGGAAAGTTGAATGTGAATATCTGAAATCGCTTCAATCACTAGACTGCTACCATGATGGTTAAATGCGTTAAGACGTTCAGCAATTTTTATCATATGTCTTTTAAAAAATTCTTGGGGGTGATCTACCACTTCCATTGAATAAGAAGATAAATGGAAAGAGCGACTTTCCACCTCTTCCTTTCCAAAATGACTAAACTTAATTTTCGCAACTAATCGCGCCATGACAATGCTATCAGAGAATGTATTCATTAACTCTAGAAATAGAGTGCTAGCATCATCGACCACTGCTTCGATGTCGGTCTCATCTTTATGAAAATTTATCACATAATCTTGAACAGCTCCTTTTAAACTTTGCCTATGAAAATGTAATGTTCCGCAGTCGTTTGAGAAAGACATGATCGCCCTTTATGTAACCCATCCATTGCATGAAAACAACAACTCTTCTCATAGTAACATTTATTGAATAATAGTAACAAGCATGCATTATAAATCAATGGTTTGAAAGAGATAAAATAGATACAGCTGGTAACTATCATACAGCGAGCAATGATAACCATACAGGACTTTGGCAGTGCTGAGGTAAGGAGGAAAGAAGCATTGGTTATGAACGTAGCTACTACAACGAACAGACAAAATAGGAACACACAAATCCTTAAAACGTTTCGTGACTTCATGATAATGTTGATTCACTCTACTATCCCAAGGTGGGAGCAAAATATCATCAATGATTAGATTGGGAAATACTTTCCTCTCCTTACCAGGATTATTACAAAAGATGCGTATAACATTGAAAGCAGCTAACCATCGTTTAAAGTCAATAAGAAGAGCACTCTCACAAGAAAAGCCATAGTCTTGCAAATATTTCAGATTAAGTCCATGAATGTGTTTTCTCGCCCATTGATCAACATTGGGATTGCAGTTGGCATGTTTATGATAGACACTGACAATCTGATATGTCCAATTGTTCATAGCAATAGCACTGAGCTCCTGTACAGGTTCACCCTCACAATCCATAAAAATGATGATAGAAGCCTAAAACGGAAATTTACACATCTAAGGAAACATTCTATAACATATTGCAAAATGAAGAATTACATCGATGCTTTTCACGACAAAATACACAAATGATATGATGGCAACGAAGAAGTAAAATGTATCTAATAAGACCACGTCTACGACACTCAAAGCACATAAGCGAATTGTCATAGGGTAGAGTTAGGAAAGGACTAGTAATTCTCCTTCTTTGATTTGCGTTTTGAAGCAGCATTCTTCTCCGACTTGCGCTTCGTACCACTGCTGTTAAGGATTTGATCAATTATGTCGTCCACGTTGGGTGGTTTTGGAATATATAGGATGGATTCCATATGCATGGAGAGAGAGGATATTTTATTATCCTTATGCCGACCATAATATAGCCCATTCACTTTGAAAAGGATATCCCAAGTACCTTCTCCGAGCTCGTCGCATGTGATGGGTGTTGAATGATCTCCCTCCTTCTTATAGTAAGTGCACCAATGTGATACCGGTAGGCAAATTTGATTACCATCCCAAATCTTTCTATAGGGAGTATCCTTGTCATCTCTCGCCTTCCACTCTTGAGCAAGAGGAGTAGGAATGTCCATATTTAATGTCACGTACTCCTCAATAATATCAAGTTGGTGGCGAATGTACGGACTCACGGGGATCAGTATGTAGTCCCCATACTGATTGTGCATTATCTTGACATCCGTGGAAGGGAGCATTTCCGTTTGGAGTACTACGCCATGATCGTCATAACGCAAGACTTGTTTAAATTTACGCTGTAGCGGTGTAGGATTATGTACCTTGGTTGTTTCTTCCACTGGCCTCAGTTGTAGATGATCTGATCGTAGCGAACCTTGTAACGTTTGACCGCCATTTTGTCCTACTAGTGCAGCAGATGGAGTAGATGCCTGAAAATGGAAAAGATTGTATTAAGTTTACGTTCAAGGGAGGAGAGGGAGGAAGGTAGCGACTTACCATTTTAGTTGGATAATAGAATAGGGAACTAGAGAAAGGAAATGTGCGTCCGTCACTCGTGTGATTCAACGATGGAATGATTCTCACTGTGGAAGGCTCGCTATTTATATAGAAATGCTTTATTCTCATTGGATGATGATCCTCATTGGACAATAACATCAAGCTGATTCCAAATCTGGCCTCCGTTTACCAATCTCAGCCTTCATTCGCCCGCTGGAGCTGTTTCTTGGGAAATTCTAACTCTGTCGTTTTTCGTCAATCTCCCAAAATCTTCAATGGCGTCTCACATCTAAACGAAGACAGATATGAACAAGCCGTTTCTTTCACTGAATTTATCTCACTCTTAGCTTTCAAACGAGCTATTGCACGACTTTCTACGATCTCTAGAACCAAAGTTGGAAGATCGGTGCCGGGGGGGGGACGTCAGTGAAACTTTTTCTCTCCGATCGCGTTCAAATTCACCATACTGATGCAGAATTTCACGCTGAATCCGAATCTGGCCTCCGTTTTCCCATCCGATGCCTCGTTTTGGCGCTACAGCCCAAAACGTCCAAAATTCTAACTCTGTCGTTTTTCGACAGTCTCCCAAAATCTTAAATGGCGCCTCACATCTAAACGAAGACAGATATGAACAAGCCGTTTCTTTCACTGAATTTGTCTCACTCTTAGCTTTCAAACGAGCTATGGCACGACAAAATCCGTCCACTAGAAGCCAAGATCGAAGCTAGCTCTCCCGAGGGGGGGTCAGTGAAATTTGATGAAAAATGTAAGTAAGTAAGTAAGTAAGATATTTATTGAAGTAATGAAAATCATCAATTTCAGCAGTGGAAGTACAAATCAATTGAGTGCGAATTAAGTATTGAACAAATCAGTCACGTTTCAGTGAGCTCTAGGTGTAAGTGATGAACTAGTGTCTGATCAGTCAACGTGACAATTATTGATTCTTGATGTGATGAAAGGGATGAAGGATGAGAAATGTCGATTTGAAGTGGTAGGTGGTTGGATGAAGCGGCCAGATCGAGAGGACTTTGGTGGAATGAGGGAATGTAATACATGATCTTCACGACTTGCAGCTTTCAAAAACAGACGGGTTACAGAAGTTAAGCGTCGAGTGCTGAGACTTTCAAATGAGTTGCAGTTGCACATATGGAAGACGGAACTCTACAGATGAGTCGATGCGCACGGTTTTGAATTCGCGAGAGTTTTTCGCTCAGATAGGCAGGGAGATTTGGGTAGACAGCAGATGCATATTCGAGAACAGATCTCATTAAGCAGTTGTACACATTTAATAAATCTTTCTTTGATAGAAGAGGACGTAGAACTCGCAAGGCATACATTTTTCGTGATGCAGACTTGACTACTGCATTGATATGAGAAGACCATTCAAGTCGCTCATTTAAGATGACACCAAGGAGGCTGGTTTCCCTGACACTCTCGATATTATTCAGTTCCACCGGAAGGGCAACGGAGGATTTTGGAACAAAAAGCGTCTTGCATTTTGACGGGTTTAGCTTTAGGTCTCTCCTTTCAAACCATGAGATGATGTTCGTATGTTCAGCCAGAACATTTGAGGAACCCGATCTTCCAATAGGGACTGCGATAGTATTATCATCAATGTACTTCATTACAAATGAGGACCTATCAATGCACTGTAGACTCCCTGCTACTAAGCAGTAAAATGCCGGCCCGAGCACAGATCCCTGAGGTACACCCGATGTCGAGGGGATGGCCCTACTCACGACATTTCCAATTCGGACTGATTGCCTTCTTCCTTTTAAGTAGTCTATTGTCCAGTCAATAAAACCATGTGGAAACTGCAGCTCCTCAAGTCGTTGAATGATGGAGTGATGACTTAAAGTGTCAAATGCTCTCGAACAATCACACGTGACTATCTGAACCCCAGCAACACTCGAATCTGATAGCATATCCAGAATGCTGTGAATAAATGCTATCAGTGCGCACGAAGTCGAAGAATTCGGTCTGGCCCCAAATTGTTCTGAGCCAAATCCATCGAGAAGTCGCTTATGCAGAGATGATCGCAAAATCATGCGCTCAAGTATCTTTGATGGCACAGGTAGGAGAGAGATTGGACGGAGAGATCTTAAGTTCGGAGGACATGTCTTTGGCACTGGCGTTACATGGCTGTATTTCCAGATGTTAGGAAATCGACGTTCAGTGATGGACAGGTTGAATATGTGTGCCAAAGGACCTGCAATTATTGGAGCAATGACTTTATAAATGCGAGGGGATATTTGATCGCTACCAGAGGCTTTGTGGCAATTCAATCGTGAAAGTTCTTTTTCAACCTCATCAACAGAAATATCAATGGACCAGCTACCATCATGTCCAGGATTACAAGTCAAGGCACTAGCAGGAGTGAAGTATCCGCCAAATATGCTGTTTATCGAATCTGCGGCATCGTTAAGAGAAGGAAAATCTGAGCACAGTTTCAATACAGAATTCGTGGATTTCCCACCAGTTAAATCATTCACTGTATTCCAAAGATCTCTAGAACTGCAGCTTGCTTTTCGTGACCAGTTCTGCTTGGCTTTAAGAATTGCAGATTTAGCTTTTTCTTTCCAGAATTGGTAGCTTCGGAAGTCCCTTGACCGGAAAGCATCCCACCTTTTCTGAATGGCAATTTTTACATAAGGTGTAACCCAAGGTTTATCCTTGTCTGACATAAGCACCTCGGTTTTTGGAATGCATTCATCAACACAAAATTTAAGGAATTCATGGAAGATCTCGCATTTTTCGTTTACAGACAAATTGGCCCTGTAAAAAGTGGACCAGTTAATATCCATCATATTGATCAAACTATTTATGTGTTTGTCCCGCATATCAAAATAAGTTCGACGAAAACAGTTCGAAGCTTGTCTCATAACCTTTGGTCTGGCATAAACGCTTTTATGATCTGAGTTTGAAATCGGAGCAGAGACCACTGCGTCATAGTCGCTAGCTAAACCAATTGACAGCAAGATTTTGTCCAGTATAACGGCACCTCTAGTTGGTTCGTTCACAATTTCAACCATATCCAAATTGGTGAGTATATCTTCAGTTGGAAGACGATTAAAGTCTCCGCAAATCACTATATCATACTCTTTATACACCAATAACAAATCGTCACACTGTGATATCAAAATGTCTGTGATGTCAGATTTCTTAGAAGCGACAATGTTTGGAGGCAGATAGATGCACACAAAGATAATTTTGAATTGAGGATAGTTCAACCATACACAATTCATGTAGCTGGGACTTCGAACATTCAATCGGTAAGATGTGAGGCTATCAGATGACCAAATACAAATTCCACCACCACGTCTACCATCGCGGTCATCCCGGAAAGTAGTGTATCCTGGGGCATGAATGATTGAATCCTCAATCCCATCATGAAACCAAGACTCCGTTGCAGCGAAAATGTCAATCTTCATTTGGGATAATGTTGATCGAATATCATCTATCTTCGGAAAAGCAGAACAAACGTTGGCAAGAAGAAAACTGGGAAGGGAGGTGCAATTCTTTGACTGAGGTATTAAAAGCGAATTCAAAAAGGGGTGTGAGTAATGATTTTTCCGCGATAAATAGAAACCGGTTCACCAGACTCTTTTCTTTGTCGATATTCTTGTAATAGAACTTTGTGTTCCTCTCTTTGCAGCAGTGTTCTATCCGGGTTGATGAAAGATTTTCCATAGATTGGAGAATCTCTCAACGATTTCGATTTACGGAGAACAGTACATCGTGTTTCAAAGGAGTCGAATGTTATTCTTAGAAGAAGACGAGAACCATTATTTGACCGTCCAATTCTTTTAACTTCCTTGACTGCGTCTTTCGAAATATCCAAGCAATTGAGCAAGTCCTCACATGTTCTCCTGTCATCAATCTTTCGATCCTCAACGTCTCCGCTCATCAACAGATTCAAACCAGAGACTATCACATTGTTCCTACGAATAAGTCTTTGCTCAATTTCATCTGTAGTTGTGACTATCAATCCTGATGTTTCCGTTTGAAGCTGTTGCATCACACCCTCGAGTCTCTTATATTGGTCCTTCATTATCGCAAGCTCCTTAGTTAGGTCCTTGATTTGTCGAAGGAAAGGCTCTACAGCGCTTTTCATTTTCTCTTCTATCACATCTGACACATTGTCAACAGTCAGGAGAGAGGCATTCTTAGCCTTTAAGGCTATAACGGCTTGAATCAAGTCTTGTTTGTTGAAAGAGTTCTTCCTAGTCAGGAGTTCAGAATCATTGATTGACAAAATATCCCTCTGAGCCATTCAAACCTCAAATACAGCAATAAGAAATCAGCAAAAAAAATTGTATCGCGGCGGATTTGAACGCAGACCAGCAGAAATTGTCAAAAGTAACTTAGCTCTGTGCGCTATACAGTCAGTTGACCATGAGACCGCAGTTACCAGAAGGTATTCAGGAAATTCACAAGTTGAAGCGCGATGACAGACCGTGGAGACCTGATCACGAAGTTCTGCGCATGCGCACAATGACACTCTTTTACAAAGTTACAAAATCTTGGATAGCTCAGGATAGAAAGCACCAATGATGACAAGAATAACACCAAACGACGCAGGAGAATACGACGGTCACGATGACACTAAATTCCACACTGTGAATGTTGCACTAACGATGAAAACCTCAAAAAAGATCCACACAGACAGGAGACGCCAGAGACACAACCACCACGTTCCGATCAGTAGAAGTTAGAATGTATGAATGAGAAGTTAGAAGTTAGAATGAGTATGTTTTGGTGAAGGTCCCAGGTCGAAATGACGCAGTTTTGAAAATTTTCAAAATTTTACCCATACAAAGCCACTCTGACACTTAGGATTTTTTCAGGTGAGCTCCGACCTAAAATCTTGTAACAGTTCTAACTTTTGAACGAAGACAGATATGAACAAGCCGTTTCTTTCACTGAATTTGTCTCACTCTTAGCTTTCAAACGAGCTATGGCACGACAAAATCCGTCCACTGGAAGCCAAAATCGAAGCGAGCTCTCCCGAGGGGGGGAGGTCAGTGAAAATTTTTCTCTCCGATTGACTTGAAACTCACCATACCGATGCAGAATTTCACGCTGAATCCGAATCTGGCCTCCGTTTTCACATCCGAGCACTGCTTCCACTCGAAACAGCCCATTTTCAACCCAACATTCATCAGATTGCACGAAAAACATCACACACTATAGCCTCAAGACAAAACCTGGCGGTCGCCCAAGTCCACCACGACACTCTGTCGTTCCAGAGGGGGGGGCGTCAGCGAACCTTGCGGACGCACTTGGCCCGCACACCACGACACTCTGTCGTTCCAGAGGGGGGGGGACGTCAGACTCAAATCACCACGGCGGCCGACCACGACACTCTGCCGTTCCAGAGGGGGGGGACGTCAGCGACGGCGGCCATCTTGCGCTATCCAGAAGTGGAGTTTTACTTACTACTCTTGTTGTCATAAAGCATTTTCTAAAATATTGTTTTCAAGCCCTAAGCAGAGCAAAACTTTTGATTTCTTAAAATTGAGGATTAACATTGCTAGCAAATTAACACATGCCGTTTTCTCTCAAATTAGCACCGCGGGGCTCATTATTTCGCAATAAAGCAGCTGCGGCGCTTAATAAAGAAAATACTGTATCATAAATGGGCCACTTTCGATTATCACTCGCGGGCAACTGTTTACCAACGCCGACTGTAGAAGAAAACAGAAAATAGGTCTGCCAAGTGTGCATTGTGTGCACAATGAACAGTGTGCAACACGTCTACGCTTGTTGCGAGAATGTTCATGAAAAACAAGTATGCGAATGAAATACTCACGCAAGGTAGTGGTAAATCTATTTAACATCTTTCGACATACATAAATAATTGCGAGCGTATATTTGAAATTATGAAAGTCAAAGAGGTCATATACTATAAATACTGCAGAATTTCTGAGTACCACGTGACGAATATGATATAGTTTAATACGACACAAAATGTTGCTCACAGTCTGACACAATGGTAGCAATGTCACTATCATTAGGTACATGAAGGCCTTTGCGATGGTTTATGCAGACTGCATACTGATGTATGTATAGAGCTAAATACTACATATACAAACAATTCAACTGCAACTTTAAGGGGACTGCAAAGATAATTCAATTACATTTTTGTACTTAAGTGCATATGAATGACGTAGATGACATTGACAATGTCAACTAACAGCAGGTCCCAATTTAATAAGCGATTGATAGCAAAAAATGATTAATTTGATCGAGCCTCAAATCATGTGCTTATCAAAACCAAGTCCCTTCCAAACCCTGCTAAGTCCGGAGGCGAAATCGTAGTCCGGTCGATTTTAGAAGATCGGAGTCCGAGTCCCCCTTCAAAATATTTCGCCGAAATCTTCATTGAGACAAAGTTAACAGTTTCAACCATAGTTTCAGCAGAACGGCAAGAAGTGGAAGATCCGCAAAATGTGACACTGTTCTTTCTCGCTCCTTTCAATAAATTCTGATGAATGTGTTACTGTTTCGCGATTAGTAGTGTTTCAAATCTATCGAAATGAATAAATGAACCTGAAAACTAAGACAATTCAAGGTAATATGAGAAATTAATCAAATAAATATTTGGTATTCAATTGATTGAATGGCTTAACACCATTTTATCACCAAACTGGCAGAAACGTGAACAGCAACTTGGCGCAATGGGAGCATTTAAATGCTACAATCAGAGCACCAAATTGGCAAGATTGGAAATCGCACGTATTTTCACTTTTATACACTTGTCAACGCTGAATCATTGGGTTAGAATCAGTCACACGTGTGTAATTCTGAGCTTTTCATTGGTTCTTCATGCCCCAACTTAATTCCACAAATGTGTCGCGACTTTGAGTCAATTTCCATTTTATTATCCACGTGAGGATGGAGCAGGTCTTCGCAACATGTCGCGTACTGCAATAGACTGAAATTTGGCAGATTGGTCTTTTCACTCTAAACTATTTCTTTTGATTAAATCTTGTGCCTTCTCCGCTCAGCAATTCCATTCTAGTCAACTTCTGATAGACAATCTATTTCTACGGCAACCAGTACTTTTCAATGGGATTGAGGCAACCGCTCCGACAAAGACGCGCGCTGAAAGATTTGATGTCAAACTGAGCGCTCGCTCGCTTTGTCCTCGGTATCAACTGCCCTGACATAATCAGAAACGATGAGCTAGCCATAAAGGGCATTATTAATGCTACCAGTGACGATTTCTCAAGGTAATTAAGATAAACATTGCTTGCTGTCAAATTATCATGTTAAACCAACTTTTACCGTTTCTTAATGATAGAGCAAATTTAATTCTTAATATATAGGTAATTATAAATATTTGTACTACAATATTTGAAACCTATCAGTAAAACACTACAAAATGGTGAAATCTACATGGTGAAAGAAGATTCAGCATCACAAATGTGAGGTGATTATGTATAGGCTAAGCTGGAAACGATCGTTTGTTGATAAACGTCATCCAATAATATCTCGAGTTAAGTAAGTAAGTAAGTAATTCGCGTTTATTCTTAAGTAAATAGAAATCATCATATAAATGCATCACATAGATTCACAAATTCCGTTCAATGTCATCATTTACTTTTCGAAGAATTCTTCAAACGTACTATTACAGGTAAAAAAGTATTCGAAAATTTTTCGGTACGCGTGTAAGGCATTTCATACTTATTACAATACAACAGTTTTCTTGGTAATATATCACGAAGGATGTGAGTCGGTGTTGATTCCATTGTCTCATAAATCGTCAATGCTGCTTGAAAACGTCTTTCTTTTAAAGATTCACTTGAACAACTGCACATTCTGTCGACACATTTGCCATCAGGTGTCCAATACATGATTCTATGTACACGATTTTCAATTCTCTGAATAAGGTGACTTTTTTTTTGTTAATGCCAACGAATACAGGACTTGCATACTCAAAAAGAGAACGAATCAATGCTGTATACACTACATGGAGATCACATGGAGATAAAAGAGGCTTGAGGTGTCTAATGATATGAATACGCTGACAGGCTTTCGTTTTCAGATGTTTGAAATGTTCTTTCCAGCTAAGGTCCTCTGACAATGTAACATCAAGGAGCTTCATCTTGTGAACTTTCTGTATTGGAAGCGATCTCTGTAAGAAAACAGGATACCGAGTAATCAACAACACCTTAGATTTTGCGGTGTTTAGTCTCATCTGATTGTTTTCGCACCATATATTCAAATTAGTAGTTTCATTAACGATCAATCCTGTAAGCGCTTTTGGTTCTTCTGATGTTAGGGGAATTATGAGTGTGAAATCATCTGCATATTTCACAACTTCTGTGGATGATGAAGAACTACAGAAGGTTCCGACAAAAGCAGCAAATATCATAGGTCCCAAGACGCGGAGCCCTGGGGCACACCAGTCCTCATTTGAATGGGTTCAGATTTCAAGTTCATTATTTTGAGACGTGCTGAGCGATCACAAAAATATGACCTGAGCCAAATCAGAAATCCATTGGGAGTAGTGAAAACTGTGCCCTACTTGCGAGGGATAGGTACATGGATAGGTACATGTATAATTCAGTGTTATGAATAGGTACATGGATAGGTACATGTAGAATTCAGTGTTATGAATAGGTACATGGATAGGTACATGTATAATTCAGTGTTATGAATAGGAACATGGATAAGTACATGTATAATTCAGTGTTATGAATAGGAACCTGTATGACTTCTGTTTTACTGGATAGGTACATGTGTTCGGTACACTCGGTTGAGTACATCGTGTGTTTCGGTACGTCTTTGATCGAACTTGTGCGACTTGGTTCTGAGTAGTGATGCAAATGGAAAATTTTCCAGAAAATTTTCCAGAAAATTTTCCGGAAAATTTTCCACTGGAAAATTTTGAAATTTATTTTTCGGCGATTGACGTTTTTCCCTTTGTTTTGGAGACTTATTTTAGTCGTTTGAAAAGACTGTAATATTCAAAGACCGATAATTTCTCTATCATCCCTGTATGTCAACTTTTGCAACCAACAGCACCTTTTGCATGTCTACTTCTGATCTTTCCAAATGAATTTCAGACATCAGATGGATTTCAGATATCTGTCAGAAGCACAACTTTGAAAAGATCTTAAATTCAATTGGAGATTCATGTGGATCATATCCGAAATTCATTTGGGCAGATCTGAAATCGAATTGGAACTATCTGAACCATCTGAACTAGAAATGGAAGATGTGTATCCTCAGCGAATATGTCGGACAATAGGCCAGAAGTTAGAGGCTATCATAGATATTCTTTTACTCATCACAGATATCTTTAGTGACCAAATATCTAACGAGTTTGCAGTCTTTATGTCTTCCAAAATGGTCGCTCATGAATGCTGCTTGGACTGTGTGCTTATGCTTCACTTGTTCATCAACACATGGAGAATTTGCATCACTATGATCAACGCTGCATACTAAAGCTTAACTTTGAAGCTAACAATTAGCAAACTCCAGAATAAAGTACATTATTTTTGCTTCAGATCTTTCACATTGCATGAAATTGTACCCCTATTGTAAAGAAGATTCACGTCATCCAAAACGGTGTCTATGTGACAATTAAAAATGCTAACAAAATGGCACAAGCCACTTTGGCAAAGGAATTGTCAAAAATCCGTGGACGGAACTCGCATTGCTACGATCGCTTTAATCGAAATAATGATGAAATTAAGAGTTTTAGACCCAATTTATTGGTACATTTAGCTGCCTCGGCAGTGGAAGCGCTAAAAATTCTAAGGCGTATAAAAGAAAATCGAAACTTTCAAAATTTTCCATAATTTTCCAATATTTTCCAAAATTTTCCAATTTTTTCCATAATTTTCCATGGAAAATTTTGATTCAAAATTTTCCTGAAAATTTTCATCACTAGTTCTGAGTACTTGGGTACGTACCGATAGACGTCCGTTGTTTGATTTGAATGGGTTTGCTCAATTGCGACTATTGTGACAATTATTTTAAATGTAGCACTATTTAGATGTGAAACTTTAATGTGCAGTTATGATTTAGTTGCTCCCCAATAAGAAAACCAATTCCAGAACTATGTTTAAAATGAAAAAGACAAGAGATTTACAATGTAAGTTTAATTTAAGCGTGAAAAATAAATGATGGGTATAGTTCACGTCCCTCAGGCGACTCCATGATCTTCAGGAAGTCATCACACCATTCATGAAATGTCTTATTGTTGCTAAAGTCATGGTCACATTCGTGTACCGGACACTTCACTGGTAGTCCATTCCGCCTTTGAAGTGCTGACACAGTCAAGGTTTTCCACAGGGCCACTTTGCAGCCGCAACAGAGATGCATGGTCATGTCCAACTGACCTCACATAATGACTTGGCTGTCATTTTGAAAATAAAATAAGGGTTTTGAGGACATGCTTCGTGTTATGGAACGTTGAGGATAAGTACTTAACAGCACGTCGCTGTCCCTGTGCGCCCAAAAAGACCAGGATCCATGTGCAAGTGGACTTGAAAAAACTTGTACCATTTCCTTACCTTGATGACATTTAGTGTTTTTTAATCTCCTTGTTTAATATTCACTTGTATATATGAACAGACTTGTTTTATCATTTCACAAATCGGTCTTCAATTAAGGTCTGAATGGGAAAGGGGAATAACTATCTACAATTAATGATGTTCAATAACTGAATTGAAACAAAAAAATCAAATATGAAGACTTCAACTTGAAATAAATAGGAACATATAACTTTTAAAGAAACAGTTATGTTGTTAGTTCTAAAATGCTTGTAGCAGTCCAGGATGATATCATACATGTGTCATACACGACACCATAAGAATGAGAATGAAAAGACCTTTCGAATGATATAAGGTATGTACCTATTCGATGGGAACATTCTAGTTGTATGCAACTGTATGCAAGCAGGCAAATGTTAGATTTTTAAATTCACTAAGTTTTTAGCCCATTCTTTAAAGACATGTAGCTCTCTAGTTATATGTCATACATGTGTCATACAATACACCATTAGAATCAGCATGAAAAGAGCATTCGAATGATATATTGTATGTACCCATTTGATAAAAAAATCCCAGTTGCATGCATTTGTATGCAACTTGAAAAAATTCCAAGTTTTTTTACAAAAATGACTAAGTTTACAAATTTTCAAAGTTAAAGTTTTACAACTAAAAATGACCATAATATACAATCCTCTACACTTGACCTTGACCTTAGACCTGACCTTGACCTTTGACCTTCATACACTTCATACACTTCATACACTTCATACACTTCATACACTTCATACACGGCGGGGGGGGCCTCAAAATTTCTCGGTCGCTTCGCGCCCTCGAAATTTTTCGGATTATAGGATAAATTTATTTACCCATGGGTTCCGGGTGCCATAGACACTCTTCTTGCTTCCCTAACTCTAACCCTAACCCTAAACCTAACCCTAACCCTAAACCTAACCCTAACCCTAGTATTTTAATTTGATTATTTGAATTTTGCGCCAAAATTCAAATTTTCGAAAAAGTCTTTGAATTTGATTATTCGAATTTTCGCGCTTAATTCAAATTTTAATGTTCTATTCAAATCACACGTTTTATATCTTCAAATATGAATCATTATATGACTATTAATAATAACATGTATATCAAATAATATATCAGTCCATCAGTTCATATTACTTAGAATTCACTCTACTGTTTACATGTAGAAATCTTTCAGCACATATGATGGCACTTCCATTTCTAAGGTTAAAAATAAACCAGCTGTTCCAATTCTTGTTTGAGTTATCAATTTTGTTTGACCGTACCAATTCCAGGATGTGATGTCATAAGGTCTTTGTTCATAGTTGCTTTGTCAATTTCATATATAAAGAAGTTGCACACATCAGATCTTCACTCATTTTTGAATTATTCAGTGTCCATAGCAGACGTCGTTCTTCGTTCCTCCGTTCTCCGGTTCATATTACAATTCTGAAGTGAGTTTCATTGTCATGTTGTGCTACTTTATAGGATATTCGGGAGTAGGAACATTATTAAGTTCTTATAACCAAATAGCTTTAAATATAGAAGTGTGGCTTTCAGGATAGGAACACTTTATGTTACATTATTAACCATGTTTTTTTAATTTTCTTCCTATATTAAGTCATCCAGAAGAGACATGACTGTATACGTCTGAGTAAAAGTGCAATTGATATCCGTATTTTTACACATTGTTTCTAAATAAAAAGATGCTTAAACAAAAATTCAATGTCATCTGATAGCAGATGCATGAGATTCAAATTTGTTTAATCAAACGAATTGATTAACGGTTGAAATTTCCGAAATTTTACTTTCATTCTATTATGTTTATTTCAATTTAAAAGAAATATAAATCAGCTGCTTCCATGAAGTTCAAACTTGTTTAATTAAACAAATTTTTTCAACGGTTGAAATTTTCGAAATCTCATTTTCATTCTATTATTATTTCGTAGTTAAATAATGATTAATCAGCTGTTTCCAAATTTTATGTTTTTTTATGAACAAACCCTTTGAAATGAAATTAAACTTTCGAATCTCAGTTTCTATTTCATCCATAAATTTATTTCTTCTTAAGATTTGTCTAATATTGATCTAGTACTTAATAAAGCTTTGAAGGTGGTACATAAATGATTTCTCATTTAATAAGAGATTAAATTATAATAACATTTTTTTTATCCTCTACAGAAATGGTTCGACATGAAAGCATCGCACGGCAACGTCTCATCTTCCATTTCTGTGAGACTTGCCAACTGCCCGTTCGACATGCGAACAAAAGCGGGCATAAGGAATGCTCCTTCCGAGAGGACTGCACCTACCTCTACTGTCTCACGTGTAAGAGGTATGAAAAGAGTGATGCAAAGGCAAATAGTGACTCCGCGAAGGCCTTCATTGCCAAGCACACCCCTTGTGCTCAACTAAATGGAAGAAAGGGGATTAACCTAACCTCCAAAGTTGAGAAGAAGAAGTTGGAGCGTCTTTTTGGAAAGGAGCGACCGACTGAAGGCGTGCTTTCCCAGTTGGATGAACCTGCTCCAAAGGATAAGCCTCAAAAGTCTCGGGTTCCTAAGAAGAGAGTTGCTAAGTCTCGGGAGTTCATCGATGAGACTTTTAGTGATTGTGAGGTGAGTGCCATCAATCCTACGTCCTAGCTTCAACGAATAACTGATCCACTGGGGATAGATGAAATGCTACTTCATTAAGTCAATATAAGCATATGTCGTTTACACATTTCAGGATTTGGTGATGCCCCCACCGAAGAAGACAAAGGTGTTGGTGCAGAGAAAACTCATCGTTGAAGATGTGAGAATCTATTTACTTGGGTTATTATTCATATGCATAATTAAATCAATGTTGTAAAAACATTTCAGACTGAACCACCTCAAGCGATGACAGTCGGGTTTGAAGATGGAAATGTGGTGGAAAACTTGCGAAAGGTAACAAATTAATTTGCTTAATAGTTTCTAAGGAGAAATCAAATATGAATTTCTTTTTTAGCTGTTTCCAAGTGTTCAATCAATCCCCTCATGCCCGAAGCTGCCTCGAGGGAATTCCCCAGGAAAAAACTCGCCTCTAGCCCCGTAAGTGTGATTGCTGTGGTCTACGCTCAGATAACAGACAACAACAACAACTTGAAAACCGGTCTATGTCTATCTCTTTATATAAACATATTGTCACATTTTTCCGCTGCAGGCTGTGCGATCTCTATCCCTTAAAAAGCATAGGAGCTTTTTAAGCACGCCAGCGACAACCACGTCCATTGAGGACAATGAGGAGAGGCCCTACTCCATACACGAATCATCCTCATCCGAGGATTCTGCAACATCAACATCCTCATCCGACGATTCTCCAACATCGTCATCCGATGATGACGATGAATCTGTTACTAATGTAACTATGAAGCTTGGTTACCTGCTTCAGTGTAGAATTTTCTATTAAAACATTTTGAAACTTACTTTGTTGACAATTATCCTAATAAACAATTGTTTCCTTTGTTTACAGGAGTCCGTCATGTGTGCATCACAGGAAGAGGTGTCCTTTAGCCACATCCGGGCATCCCCCTGCTGGAGCGTCCACCTGCCGCTGTCCCCGATGATGACGCTTGCTCCTCCATCCCCTATTCCTTCTTGTCCGGCACCTCCGATCCCTGCCCCTCCAACGCCCGCAGCTCCTTCCTCTCCGTCACCTCCGATCCCAGCCGCAGCTCCTTCCTCCGCGACACCTCCTATCTCCGCCGCAGCTCCTGCTACAGTTCCCAAGGCCCCTCTCCCAGTGCGAGAGTATAATGTCGACCTCGACGCAACGACGGAGGAAGACATTTACTCCAAACTACGCCGTTGCCAAGAGCGTCTGAGGGAGTCAGAGGCCCGTGAGGCTCAGCTAATGGAAGACAACAGAGGTTTGGTTGAGTCCTTACAAAATATAACTCAATCAAACCTCCTTTTGGCCTCGCAAGTGAACAACATTCAGAGACATGACAAAGAAACATTGGTGCACATCGAGTGCAGAGACAATGTTATTAGAAAGGTGCGTCTAACAAGGATGGACGACTTGGGTGGCTGCAGTGAAAGCTGCAGCCACTTGAAGTTGTATCACAATGGTATTGTGAAATGTGTTAAGCTTTGACTTTCTTTTATTTTGAAAAATTAATTACTGAAAATTTTATGTGTTTTCTCTTTACAACAGATCGGAACATACGGTATTGGCTGGTGATGACGCTGACGTCATTAGATGGTAGATGTATATAAGGGCTTGCTAATTTCAATCCTCATCAATAATCATGGTTGTCTGTACCAAGTGTGGAAAAGTGTTCACTCTCATAGGCAATTTGCAACGTCATGAAAAATTTTGTAAGTTAGGAAAAACGTATCAATGTAGCAAGTGTCCATATAAGACGAATAGGATGGATAATCTTAAGAGGCATAAACTTGTTTGCAATAATAAACCGAAGGATAGCATAACAGAGTCAAATTCGAATAATCAAAATAGATCTACTTCTAAGCCAACAACCAGCGCTTCATCTAACATACAAAACTTTATGCAATACTGCTCTCGGTGTGGCAAAACGTATAACTCTAGAAGTAGATTTCGACAATATATGAATGTACATAATACAAATAGTGAGATGAATATGCATAATAACTATGGAACTGTTAGTCTCAGTGAAAGCGCACTCAATGGCCATGCACGTGTATATGATATCACGCCAACAACACCTACTGTGGACATAACATCATTCTTAGAAAGCATGCGTTCCATGTTAGGGAATTTAGTGTCTGACTTACTAAGGAGCTATCAATTGCGCGGTCGTCTGATTGCACAAATACGTTATGTCCGTTCTAATCCTCAAGAAGAAGAAACTTTTCTCGCACACTTTACCTCATCATCCTCAAACTATATTTATGACCATGATACATGGTTTCAGGATCATCTAAATAGTCTAATAAATCATATTGAAGACTTCACAAAAAAGGGTAGCAATTGGATTATAGATGATGTACAAAATATAGAGTTCAATGTAATAACAAGTCCAATACTGTCAGGTGGACAATCATTTCCTCTACCAAAGAAGTTAAAAAACTCTAAAGCTGTCATTAATGTTAATTCAAATGCAAATGATTGCTTCCTATATGCAGTTTTATCAATATTGCATTATAATGAAGTACCTTATTCAAGGAATGAAGTAAAATCATATAGTAAGTGGACATCTGAGCTAAATATGGAAGGCATTTCCACACCAGTATCAATCAAAGATATTCCAAAATTTGAGAAAAATAATGATATCAAAATTAACATTCACTTTTATGAAAATGGACTCAAAGGTGTTCGTTACAATAGTAACTTTACTGGTAGGCAAACGGTTAATATTTTGCTAATTCTAAACAATGGAGCAGCACACTATTGTGGAATTCCAAAGCTGTCAAGATTGTATAGGAGAACTTTAAAAAGACATAAATACTTCTGCGAAAGATGCACTCAGTCATTCACATATAAGACAACACTAGAACGACACTTCCAGTTTTGCATTCGAGGAAAAGCACAAATAGAAAAAATGCCGTCAGATCTAAAAGTACTAACAAGTAGCATGGAATATCAACTAAGTCCTCCTTTAGTAATTTATGCAGATATAGAGTGCTAAATTGATAATAAAATACATAAACCTGCGGCCATTGGAGCTTATCATGTCTGGCATAATGCCCTTCAATCGAAATTTGAAAACAAGTATTACCTCTTTGAGGGAGAAAATTGCATAATTAGTTTCTTGCACCACTTAGAAACTGTAGCCCAAGACTTATATGACAACCAATGTGCAACAACTAGGCACCCAATGACACTGTCAGCGGATGAAAAAGCAAGCCATGAGAATGCAGAATGTTGCAACAAATGTAAATCGAAATTCAGCGATGAAGTCATAAAAGTTCGTGATCATGATCATATCACCGGACGATATAGGCAAACATTATGTAGGAAATGCAATCTCCGGTTAAGACTTAACAGACGGGAGCTCCCCATATTTTTCCACAATTTTAAAAATTATGATAGTCGCATCGTTTGCTATAAAGCGATTGGAAGAATGAAATCTTGGAAATTAGATGTTGTAGCAGCAACTGCTGAAAAATATATAACTTTATCCGCCAGTGTCCCTGTAAATGAATACAAAGGGAAGACAGTATACTTTAAACTAAAATTCTTAGACTCATATCAACTTCTAAGTGCATCCTTGAGTGAATTAGCCAAGGGCTTGCAAACGTATGAGCATGTAGAGACATTAAGGGTAGAATTTCCACAATTAAGTGATAATGTTTTATATCAGAAGGGAGTGTTTCCATATTCATACTTCAAAAATTTAAACATGTTGACGGAAGACTGTCTACCACCACAATTTGAATTCTATAATGATCTTACTCGTGAGCACTGTTCCGATAGTGAATATGAACACGCTAACAAGGCATGGATTGAATTTAATTGTAGCACATTTGGTGATTACATGCTGGCATATCTGAAGTTGGATGTTTTATTGTTGGCAGACATATTTGAAGTGTTTAGAGCATTGAGTCAACGTGAGGATGAAGTCGACCCTGTACATTTTGTCAGTCTCCCACATCTTAGCTTTACCTCAGCAATAAATTTCTCTTCCAATGATCCCCCACACTACATACAAGATGAAAATATGTACAATCTATTTGAACGAGGAATTAGAGGGGGTATGACTTTCACCATCATTCACCGAGCGCGTGCACGCATTGAAGAATTAGGAAATAATACACATGAAAATCGACATTTGACCTACTTAGATGTTAATAACCTTTACGGTTCTTCACTCAGTAGGAATCTACCCCACTCAAATTTCAAATGGTTGAGTGAAAGTGAATTAGATATTTTCTTAAATGAAAAAAATGTTCAAAATATAGATGATGATGGTGAAATCGGCTACATTTTTGATTTAGATTTAGAGTATCCTGCAGCCATTCATGATGACACTGCCGATTTCCCATTAGCTCCAGAAATGCAGATGATTGAAAAGAGAATGTTTTCACACTATATGAAAAATCTATATGAAAAAGTAAGACCAAATACACATTTTTCTTCTATCAAGAAACTTCTGCTCCATCAATTTGATAAAGGAAAATTATGTAGTCCACTACTCAATTTTAAAATTTTACTTGACCATGGGCATGAGAATCAAGAAGATTCATAGTGGCATAAAATTCACACAAAAACCTTGGTTAAAAACATACATTGATATGAACTCTCAAAAGAGGGCTCAATCAAGCACTGACTTCGAAAAGTCATTCTACAAATTGAAAAATAATTCTTTATATGGTAAAACAATGGAAAATGTAAGGAGAAGGAAAAAATTTAAACTAGTCAACAATGAGAAACAACTACTGAAATTGTCAAATCATCCTCTCTATGTTCAACACAAAATATTTGATGAAGATCTGGTTGGTATGGAAATGTATCAACCTTCAATAGTTTTAAATAAATTAATATATGTTGGTCAAGCAGTACTTGACTATAGTAAGTTGGAAATCTATCAGTTATATTACAATGATCTAAAAGGATGTCCACTGATAAATAGAACGCGACTTTGTGGAGGTGATACCGACAGTTTCTTCCTATGTTTATACACCTCACCATCTGTCCGTCTGGAGGATATACTTCTACACAAAGACAATGGACAGCTCAATTGACTAACTGGCATCCATATCATGTTCATGTGTTCCATAATGGAAAGATTGTGATAACCGGCATTAAAGACATAAGTGATGTGCCTCCCATCAATGTGATTTGAAAAAATGTTTCATGAAAAACAAATTGTAGATTTTGTATATATGCGAATAGATAATGAAATATGAACATGTTTTTGTTTTCCTTATAAACCCTTGTTTTAGAAAAAAATAGAGCAAGTTAATGATACAACTTTATTTCAAAACTGTTTCGACATATCTAGTAAGAATTACATCATTTTTATCACAGTCTTTTGAAAATAGTTCTAAAGCACTTTAACAGTTATTTTTCAATGGTCTCTCGTTGACAAAATAGAGTACATAGCCACCGCACATTAGAGATGTATTACTTTGAAGTTGGAACGATGTCACTTTCCTAACAGTCCAAGAGAACCTGTTCATCCATAATGCGATATCATGTAAACGAGGTTGATTAAGAGAGTCAAACTATTCGGCCACTTTATAACGATTGATGTATACAGTAATCCAATGTTTTCCGGGAAGATTGTTGGTATCCGTATTGATGATAAGCGAACAAGGATAGAAAGGAATTGAATCAGGTAAATTATCTCTAGAAAAGACATTGAGAAATATTGTCTTGCTGTAGGGATGAGCTTTCCCCATTTTCCTCAAGATTTCTATGTTGCTTAAGTTACTCATCTCTGATAGCTGACAATCACGTCTCTCATTCTTGTTATCTCAACTTTGCTATCATAAATAGCATAAATGAGACAAGTAATTGTTTTCTTCAAAGGTGACTCAAATGATACCTCCAGTCGTAGATTTCCAGGCTTTGTAACTCCGACGCTTTCAACACCTAGATCTGCATCTGCTGTGAGGTTGTACATAATGAAGAAGTAGCCATTCTTGTACATATCCATTGTAATTCCATTTGAATCATCTGTATTAAACATGTTGAGGGCGGAGAAAGTAGAACCATATTCACGTGCGAATTTACCATCTTTGAAATTAGGCTCATATGCTTTGCAAGATGCAAATTTCCCATCCTGGTAGAGTGCTAGTTTGCTAACATTAAAGTGTTGGAAATTGAATGGATTCTTTTCAAAAGCACAAATGAATGCCTCATTTTCCACAAATGTGATATACACCGCCTTTGGCATTGCAGTGGGAAAAAGATTTGGGTAGGCATGTGAGGATGATCCCGCACCAATTGTTAAGTTTGTCAACACACTGTGATTAACTGGATATATTGCATTGTTTTTCCTCAATCCTGTCGCATGCTCGTTGATGACTGACGGGTTCATTGTTGCTCGCCTTACATTGAGCACGGCATTACTTATGTTGACTTGATAGTTTGTAGCTCCAAAAGCCATTAACGCGAACTCAGGATTTGCACGAATAAATTTTATTTGCATTTTAACCTGTGATAGCAGATATCTAGATTGACGAAGGAAATCAAGATAGACAGGTCCTTTCAAGTATAATTCCTTTGAATCCGCTGTTAAATCCATTCGTCTTTTCAACCCTGTATTTGAGACATCATCAAATTTCCCTTGCTGAACATTATACCACCCAGAAACTTGCAAGTGCGACTGTTTAGCTTAATTTTGAAATTGAGTCATTGTATGTATATATGCTCCATATGGATATGCTCGATCCCCTCCTTCAATCTGTTTGTCATTCAATATTAGATACATATCTGAGAACAGACTGGCAATAGGAAGATTTGCTAATCCCACTTTATCCTTGGATGAAACGATATTTGCACCATCAGTCTTCTTAATTTGTATACACAACTCTAAATCAATGGATTGACAGTCAATATAATCTTGAGGATTGGCAGGTATATCAAACTGAATAGGCTGCTAGTTACCATCGATATTTGTTGTGGGGACTATGTCTACAATTGTTGAGGAGATTATGTCTGTCTGATGAGGGGGACAATCGAAGAAACACAAAGCCGAATTGATACTCTGCATCGTATTAGCTCTACAAATATGTTGTCTTCCTTCGTTTTGACTTGTTTCTAGTCGCTGTGGAATTTCGTTTGCGCTTTCTTGTTTTCACTCGACGTCTAGATTTAGAACGCGCTGCTCTAGTCGGCTTTTTACTTTTCCTGCGTCTTTGCTTAGTAACTCGACCGGATCCAACTTGTCTTGACTTCCTACGCTTCTTCCGAACTGTGCGTCTCGTCTTTGTTAAATCATCTAATGCGTCTATGGCAGATTGCTGGGCGCGCATTTTCATAGATTCACCGATATCCTCACCTTGAAGCGCATCAGCTGCAACATTTGCACCAAAATCTAAAGCCCTGCTTCCAACACGCTTCATGATTGGTACGCCATACTTTTTGAGTGTTGGAAGAACCATACGTCTTAGTGCACCAAATATGCCTCCTCCAACTTGTCGTCTACCTCCAACAAACACGGGATAACCGCCCTGATATGATGGTCTACTGTAAATGCCTGTCATTATGACTATTGAATAACTATGGAAGTCACAATAGCGTAAAGCCTTATTCTCGTGACCTAATATGTAGGTTCAAAACAGTAACACCACCACAGAACGGTACTACTTCTCCTGCGTCATCATGAATTGATATGTCAATTCTATTGATGTAATTTCGTCTGATTGGTAGATACATTGTGTTAAAAAATTCTCGATTGATTAGTTGCTTCCTTACGGATGAGAGAGGAAATGTGCGCAGAAGTGGGGCCTCAATGTCGCCAACCCTTGTATATTCGATAATGTTACAATAGACGTATAAGTTACTTATATCACGCTCTAGTGATGGGGCTGTATCGCCTATTGATGTGCCTTCATAAATAGTTGATTTTGAGAATCCCAATGTGGTCGTTAACACGCTATCCAGCTTGATAAGAGAGTTCTTCCCTAGCTTTAGAACCATGCGTTTCTTATGTGGATCATAAGAAAAGTGATATTCATCTGCATCAAGGTAATCTACACCAAACTCATTTAACTTTGTACACAATTCAGATGGCGTTTTCAAGCTTTCAATGTTCAAATTAACTCTTTTTACAAGTTCACTGGAAGTAGACAAATCATCACCCAATATGTCTTCGCTGTATACGTGGATATCCCATGAAGCATTTGTTGATGCTTTGAGTTTAGAAGAGGACAATTGAACCTTGAATGTATCATTTAATTCTGTCAACCAAGGTGCGCTTTCAAGGCCCTTAAACATCCCAATCATTTCAGATCCGAATTCAATAACACGGACTCAGACTTTTCCAATGGTGTCTTTTTAGTAAAAACAATAAATTCTGCCTCCGTTTCAACAGTAAATAAAGTTACTTTCTCTTTCTTATATTCACAAGTCATTAACGTTTCTGGCACTGATCCTTGAAACTTTCTTGCAAAGTCTTCAACACTTCTAATGACCTCAAATTGATTTTTTACTCGGATGCTCCTTTTTTGTAATGCATACAATGGCACAATTCTACATTGAAAATCAGTGACTTTCCTCTCCGAATTCCACCCACGTCCATTGTACCAATACCTTGATGAGAAAGTTGTTCTGGAATACCCCAAAGTATGACTCAAATCCTTAACTAATACAAGAAGAACATGCTTCCCTTCCTTCATCAATTTTGTTGACCCCTTTATGACTGGTTTGTAGAATTTATTCAAAGTCAGCTTGAAGAGATCATTTATTCGTTCAAACATTCTACCGATTTCCTTTTCTGTATCTTGCAAGCTCATTGTGGGAACCTTAGAATCAAAAGTTGACGTTGCAAATGCCTTTTGAATTTTAATCATGTTTTGGACAGATGGTAAAGATGTTGAAAAAGGATGTAAAGTTAGATGATGAAAAGCCCATGTACCATGTAGACTATTGTGAAATATGCGAAAACAATCATCCTTCTCTCGTACTTATTTATGTAATTCAAAATAATTGTTTTTTAGCAAACTGATATCGTTGTAATAAGTAATTTCAGTTAGAGCAACTTCATGGGGTCCATGCAGAGTAATTTGATTGGCGAATTCAACTGAGTATAGAGATGGTTTGTTACTTGGGAATATCTTGGGGTTGCTATTGCTTGGAAGAATGATGTTGAAGTTAGTAGACATGTTAAACTCATATATGGAAGAAGTCACATGCTATATTAGCTTAAAAGTTACGAGTGTCTCCCACCTCCACATTTTGTAGATCCTGGTGCGTTATCCAGCTATTGAATGAATCAGGATATCCTTTCCATTTAACTAGATATTTCCTTTGATTGCCATGACCTTTCCTCCTAATTATTTTGTCAATCATATACACCTCTTCACTTCTGTCTACTACTTGCAATTCATAAGAGTAAAATTTTCCTTCAATTGGATTGCCATGGTAATCTATTAATTTATACATGGTGGGTCTAAATTTTGTATTTACTTCATCTACAAAAAACTCTTCTTCAGTCCAATTAGGTAGATACCCCTTCTCAAATGTAGACTTAACCTTTGAAATCCGAACTCTATCACCAACATTAATTTTCTTTTCATTGGATAGGTTTTTCGCTTTCTTATCATACAATCGAAGCCATACATCCATCGCATTATCTGGGGTAACATCAACTGGTTTCATCTTAGTGATTCGATGGTAGCTTTCATTGTAATTCTTAACAAATTTCTGCAGCTCACCTACCCAAACATGTGTATTTTTTGCAGTGAAATAGCGCCATATTTTTGTCTTCAGTGTGCGATTGAACCTCTCAACCATGGCAGCTTTATAAGCACTTTTGACACTAAACAATTCCACATTATGATTTTTAAGGAGACTTCGAACATGAGAGTTTTCGAATTCCTTCCCTTGATCGGTTTGTATTCTTTGCGGAACACGCCCCTCATTGAAAATGCTCTGAAAAGCCGCTTCAACTTCTGGTCCTCGTTTAGATTTCAGTGCACGTGCCCAAGCATAGCGAGATAAAATATCTATTACGGTTAAGATGTATTTATAGCCATCATTGTACTGTGATATCTGTTGCATGTCAGCCAAGTCCGCTTGCCATTGACTATCTATATTGTTAACAACATATTTTCTTGTTGGAAACCGCTTTCTCGCATTTTTGTGAAGAGTGTAAGTCGGTTGACTCCTTAACCACTTCTTGACTTTCCTCTATTCCCACACCTGCTGCACGAGCTAGAACCTCCGGACGACTGAAACTTGCGGGGTGATTTAAGTCGTAATAAATCTTTCTGAGTTTCACTGCTGTACTCATCGTCTTTGTTCTGATTTGCACGCGTATTACTCGCACAGCAACTGCTAACACAATTGATATCAACCTCTATGCCCTCTTCTGCTTTACCTTCGAGCGCAGATTTCAAACAACAGCAAAATTTTTGTAACGACATGATATGAGAGAGGCAAGGCTTAATTCATATTTGCTTAATATTTACTATACTCCTTCGCAACACGCATTGAGCGCCTAGTAGCTCTTTTTGGTTGCAGATCATCGGGATCATGAAGCTCTCGCTTGACCGCCATCGTGGGTGTTTTACTTTTTAATCCATCTTGTAAGTGACCCTTATCCAACTCATTCACAGTCGGTCCTCCAATAATATTGTGAGGTACATTTTGATCAGATAAAATTTTCTGAAAATATGTCCACCCTTGTGGTGCACCTAGTTTTCGCCTTACATCTCTGACAGCATATTGTAGAAGGTCATCTATGTGACTATTTCTAATAACATCACCAGTTGTTTCATCTATTATCTCCCCTCTCTCATTGAACTTCACATGTGGATGAATGAAGTCAAATAATCGCTAAGCGCGCACACGATATGGTCGAGGTGTTGACAAGGTTATAAATCGTCGCAACTTGTCACGAATCTGTCGCCTCTCATCAATGTTTTCAGCTGCTAACTGAATTCGTCGATAGGAATCCTTAATCTTATGAATTTCCATATCCTTTTGTGTTAGTTCCTTAAGTTGATTCGTAATAGGTTGATCTATATTTTTGACTTCCTGTGCATTTTGTAATGTAGTCAATTGTACATACTCCTCTTGAGGAATGACTGCCATCTTTGAATACGACATGTTTGAAAATAATAAGGCAACAAAGTACATTGCTTAAAACTAACTGTGAACCGAGAAAACTGTCATTGGTTCAGCGGAATTAGGTATGATATTTGTTCGAAATCGAAGTCGTTCCGGACATTCCTGGGTTAGATCAATAAATAGATAGCCATGTGGTTTCTTTGTTACATCTTCATATATTTTTGAAGGTACTTTAGGTTGTTTAGGTAATATCTGTCTACTGAGATGATGTATCTGACTGCTATCTCTTGGATTTTAAATATTGCCAAATAATGTTTATTCAAACTTCTAGTTCTTTGCTCTTTCCCTCCATCGAAGATGTTTTGGGTGATATAGATAATAAAAGCTTCCCTATGATGTGCAGTTTGAATGAACATTTCAGTTACATCCTTTGAAGATTTGCTTTCACGTAATAGATCATCTAATACTAGTAAGTCACCTGCTTTGATATCCTCAGTTGATGGCAACCCTTGATTCACCTCATAACCTTTCTGGCGAAGTGCAGAATGTAGTTGTGGTTGAAATATTCCATAATACCATTTGACTCTCTTAATTTCCTTGTTAAACATTTCATTTCTATATTGTAGCAATTCAGTTACAAATGTAGTTTTACCGGACTGACTTGGTCCAGCGACACACATTGTGCGATCAGTGAATAGACGAAAATCTGTCATCTTATAATTCCATTAACATTAAACTCATCATCCCGCTAATTTTGCTTAGAACAACAAAACAGACACATGTTCCAGATCACGTTTATTTACATTCAGAATAGAAACTTTCAAGTTACATTTACAAATTAAAACATTTGTGTTTCCTCATCACAATTAGGATTATAGAAAGTTTTCAAGTCAGCATCTTGGCGCTTCAACTTCAATTTAGGATTCCCAACTTTAATTTCCGCCCTCGCTTTTTGCTCTCTTCCTTCCCATCACTTGAAGCAGTCTTATCAATGTTAATTAAACATTTATCAATTGGTAGTGGTTCATAGACTAGTTGAAGAACCTTCATTTGTAAAGATGCGACTTTACCAGTCGAACCATGTGAGCCAATATAAAGTCCGGTAACGTGCACTAAGCCCATATAGCGACCCCGTTTGAGATCCTCACATTCCATCGCGTTTGTAAAGAGATCGAATGCTTGAAAATTATCCGATAATTTTTAAAAACAGTGTGTTGAATTCCGGCAATTCCTTGTAACCAACTCCTTCCTCTAATGCCTTTCTCCAATGAGTGGGAGCACTTTCAGGCAGCTCAACACATTCATTCGCGAAAGAGTCAATAGTTTTAAGAATCACCTGTTGCCATTTTGGAAAAGTCACTCGCATTTGTCTCATATTGCTATACCCTAATGTAGACATACCATTACTGTGGAAGAATGGAACTTGAAGATAAAAGCCATCATCACCATAATTCAAGGTTTGAAAGTAGAATGTATTTCCAATCCCTTGCACCTTTCGTGTCGGACGAAGCTTCAAGAGATCTTGCTCAAAAGCGTCACCTTCCTCTCTGATTGTATACATTTTCTGAGTCATAATTCACCAAGTACTAATTCGGAGCTTTCAACCAGCGCAAATGAATTGTCACTTGAAAGTGATAAAACATCATTAAAGCGTCTTCCTTATATACACCTATATGAGACTCATCAATCAAAGTGATGACGTGTCACTTTATGATTCGCTAACCTTATATTAACATTGCAGCAGTTGCTGCAATCCTTCCAAGTGGACTATTGATCACACCATTAATACTGTTTCCAATATCATTTAACATACTTAGAAACCCACCACCACCGCGCTGAATTAAGTTTCGCCTTTTCTTATCACTACTCCTTGGATTTGAAAACTTTTTTATGCTATTCAAAGAGCCAGCATTTAATAGAGGCTTGTAAATAGGTAGACATTTGTGTATTGCAAAAGCTAAATCACGAATGAAATCATCACTTGAATTTTGAATCAATTTACACTTCTTCTTATTATCATGTATCCTGTTTAACTTTCGCAACGCCTTTTTAAACTGACTTGAAGGTTTGAAGGACCGTTTCGATTGATGAGAAGATGCCTTCCGTTTTACAGACATTTTTATTCTAATATGGAAATAGATAATACAATTACAATTTTTGCTTAGTACTTACAACATTATACACAAAAGTTTACAAGCATTCACACAGAGTTTGTTGCTCGTACTTATAAAACACTTAACAAGTTATAGAGGGAAACTGACACACACTCACATCGGCTAGAGTCTGATTTGTAGCAGTTATGAGCTGCTCAATGTCTTTCATTAGATGTTTTGAAATTGGACAGCACATACAGCAGGGCTTTGAATGGAAAGTCTTTAAAATATTGGTATAGTATGCCCGCAAACTGATTACCTCAGAATGTCCTTGAGCAGTCACATTGATGCTTACTGATGGCGGTCCACTGAATAAGTCTAATTTACATTTGTCACCCTTCTCGTCAAAGTAGCTGGAGGTGATAATGTCATGGAGACATGTGTTGTGTTTCCGTTGGATACTGCTGCACCAACAGCGAGAGTATTCCGGTACAATCTCAGTTTGAGCTAGTGGGCGAAATACTTCATTGAGCCAAAATCTTGCAACTCGTGTAAGAGCGTTGTTTACGACTCTCATTAACATTCTCTGCACCACAACGTCCTCTCCGCAGCGGAAATACTTCACTATTTCCTCTATCAGATCCACCAAATCCGCTTTAAAGCCAGTTATATTTACGGCAGAATAAAATATATTGCCGGTGAAGAGTTGACTTCGGTAAATTATTGAAATGGGAATGTTGGTAGTGAACGACATGCTGATTGACATTGTATTAGCCTCAAATTATGCTTGAAATAGAACGGTACAATGTCCTCCTTATATAGAAAAGTCACACAAAGACACAATAGTGACCAATCACAGACGTGCATGATGACTCATCATGCACGATATACAGTGACTGTTGAAGATATTTCTTCATCACAAAGGGGACAAGATGAAGTTTCAAAGGGTACATAACATGTAGAACACATAACACTATGAGAACATGGTAAAAAGAGAAGGGATCGTTCCTGTTTAAAACATTTAACACAGTTCCGTTCACATAATAATTTAAATGTCTCTTCTTCTAATTTCCTTCTGAAGTCACTTTTATTGGTAGAGCTACCTGTTAATTCAGTTGCAAATGTCACTTTTTTCTTTTTCACTCCAGTTCGCGCCAATTTCATCATATTTTCACTATCATTGCAGTGTAGCATGGAGAAATCCTCTATCCACCTACGATCCAAATTGTGATTCATAGCATGCTCATCTAGATCCATTAGTCGATCAACTAAATCACCAGCGTTGATATTTTCACTGAGATTTGTTACAGTTTCTATAGCTTTGAACGAATATTCAAGGTCTCTTGCGACAACCCACGACGTTGGGATACTAGTCATCATTATGTATGTCATCAAACAACTATCTCATATTTATAGCATAGTTTGTCTACGTAAAAGGAAAATCAATGTGTCATCTTGATTACAATGGTTGCAATAGTCACAATAGTCGCAATTGAGCAAACCCATTCAAAATCAAACAACGGACGTCTATCGGTACGTACCCAAGTACTCAGAACCAAGTCGCACAAGTTCGATCATAGACGTACCGAAACACACGATGTACTCAACCGAGTGTACCGAACACATGTACCTATCCAGTAAAACAGAAGTCATACAGGTTCCTATTCATAACACTGAATTATACACGTACCTATCCATGTTCCTATTCATAACACTGAATTATACATGTACCTATCCATGTACCTATTCATAACACTGAATTCTACATGTACCTATCCATGTACCTATTCATAACACTGAATTATACATGTACCTATCCATGTACCTATCCCTCGCAAGTAGGGCACAGTTTTCACTACTATTGGGGTACCCCAACTCATGAAACCTTTCTAAGTTGGCAGACGCTGGGGTAATTACTTATCTCCAACATTACCTTGTGTTGCGGGAATGCTTCCTGTGTTAATCTCTTCAGCATAAGTGAAGCAAGTTCACCGATCGACTCGTGTATTTGTGTAACCGACGAAATCCTCCACATATGTGTTTAAAGTGCAGAAAAAAGGATGGCATTTTGCGAGAACGGACCCGACCATCGCTCAATTAACATTACGGAAAAGTGTGCCTCAGGACGCAAACGATGGAAGAAAACTTTTCAACAGATCTGGTTTGACCGTTTTCCATGGCTAACTGTATCAGTGAAGAATAATACTGTACTGTGCTTCAAATGTCTTCTATTCGGCGATGACTTCGGTATTTGGAGAATATCAGGGCCATCTAGTTTGATGCAGTTTACAACCCGGTCACTAGAGCATGAAAAGACTGATACACTGAAACATTTTTTATGTGATAAACCAATCGACTTGTTACTGAATGACCATGTTTGAAGCTCAAATAATTCAATTCAACGGAGAGGTGAGCAAGAATAGAGACTACATGAAAACGTTGACTGATGCCGTGGTATATTTAGGGACTCATCAGATAGCCTTCCGAAGACTGAAAAGTTACTCAAAACACTCACCACACTTAGTGTGTCTAGTTGTGGTTGTGAAAGATCCTTCTCTACTCTCAAAAGAATTAAAAGATTTTCGAGGACGAGTATATGCGATGAGAGATTGTGTAGTCTGTATTTTCTTTCAGTTGAAAAATAACTCATTGTCTGTATGATAGTGTCCCTAAAAATAGTATTCAGATGTCATCGATATTTTTGCAACGTCAGAAAGAAGAATAGAATTGAAGAAAAAATGAATGCTGAACTGGAATGCTTTGTTTTTACCACATTTAGAAGGTACGTGTACAGATGCTGCATATAGGGCTAAATATAAATAAATATAGGCTAAATGTAGGGCTGTATGTAGGGCTAAATTATTTGAAGTTATGCCTGTTTGAGGATGCTATTAAGTCATATCTAAATGTTGATATCGATTATAACTATATTGATATCATACTGAAGTTTAGAGCATTAAACCACAACTCGTGCCGATTCGTAGTAAACATAGATTGCACATCATTCTGTGAAGGTCTCATTTTCGGCCTCGTTCCCTGCAGAAACTCGCTCTGGCTGCCCGACTATTCTCAGCCGAGTTGAGCGGGCTGTGTTCACTGACTTAGAGCCGTAGAAGTCGTGTGGTTCGGCCAATGCAACTGATTCCAGTTGCACCTATAAGCGGTTGTAACACGAGATATGAAGATGAAAATACACTGACCTTCGCGACGCTCAGCTTATCGGATGTACCCTGTGCCGCCGATGATGCAAGCGCATCCCTGAAGTTTGCTCAGCAACAACAGCGACGACTCACGAAGCGCAGTGAACAGAGTTTACTATCCTGCAAGGAGCGTCGGCCTAAATATCAGCGCCACGAAGACAGAGATTCTACACATAGGGAATACGGAATCCCTCATCTGTGTTCCTTCCATCGGGCGATCGTGTCAAGGAAGTTAACAAATGCGCACTTGGGCGGAAGGGCCCTCAATCCTTGCAGTGCAATATAGGAGAACACAACCTAAATGACATTTAGAAGCAAATTTTTCTCCTCTCCTTCCTGAACACGATTTTGTTGTTGTTGAAATTGACCGCACGCCTGAAATGCGCTATTTGATGGCTGAGTTTTTATAGTTGTGTTTGAAACAAGAATGTTTTTGTTCAGATGCATGCTCTCCATCTTCTTCTATGTTTTCCAATGTATTTTGAATTAAACATTTATTGACTTATTGACTTAATGACTATATACTCGTATGTATTTTAAATGATATGATAAAAGGCGAACAGTTACATGACAGTTCACCTGTCGTTTGCCCATTAATTCTAAGTTGAATAGGCTTAGGCATTTACCTGGGAAAGAGGCAAAATAATCACCGCTGGATGCTACCTCTCTTCTTATACTTAAATAAAAGACATCAGGACGCGGCCCTGCCATTAATTCTAGAACATCTCTCGTTAGAGAGATTGCGCACAGGGATGTCTCGTCTTCTAACCTTGACAAAAGCCTTTTGATTTCTATATCCAATATGATTATTGTCTCCCTCATTTGTAAAATAAATATGCCTACTCATCATCATATCTATCTTGAAGATGTCTATTCTAAGGGCAAAGATCAATATTACTATTCAGTACAAAAGCATGCAAAAGGTACAGAGACAGTACATGACCACTGATCGAGCTTTTAAATTTCGAATAACATGCTATGCTACTTTTACTTTCATTCTCGATGCATCAGTGAATTCGACATTATCGTGCAATTCACTGTCAATCAATACTAAGAGCAATTCACACATAATAAATCTGTCCAATTCTCCTGCGCTCTGAATCTATCTTATTATCCGCTTAATATGTCAAACAGGATTATGGCAAGCCTAGACAACAATCATGCAGATTGTGCAAAATTGTCAACAAATATTCAAAGAAATATTTTGTGCATTCTTTGTGTGATCTTGTAAGTCGTGATAGTCCTGTCAGCTGTGATCTGCAGACGAAAAAAGAATCCAATTGTAAATTGCAAAATTAATTGCAGCTTTACACCGGCTCCAGGAGGCTGGTTACAAACAACATGCAGTCAGAATGCAAAATTGATAAATTTCAAGCATATCCATACAGAAAATACAGGAAATACAGAAAGTAGTAGAACCAAACATCACACAGTACTTAAACACAGTATCAGCGATAGCGCAATACCACATAGAGATCAGTCATGCACAAAAAATACGCTCAATAGAACAATCCATTTTCATTAGAAGTTAATTCAATTTCATGGGATAACCAACCACCAAACAAAAACAAGCATAGCCATAGCGACCAAGATATTCACTCAAATAAAGCAAAATTTTTGAATTTTCAAAATTGCGGCTGTTTTTTTCTCGGGTTGTCTACTGAGTCCTAAATGTCCTGAAAAAGTCCTAAAACTCGGTCTTAAAGTTCTATATATCATCAAAAGTCCTAAAATGGCTTTTGGAATTGAAATTGCGTTTAGCAAAATCTAAAAGCAAGGAACTTCAAAGTGCCTATCGAAACAATATAGGCTTGTAGTTCATTCTCAAACCGATTAAGCAAATTAATGCATGTTCAAGGAAGTGTTGGCTTATCTGTAACTTTATTATGTGGCATTTGTATGGTTGACGAATACTGGACACATTTCTGACATGTATCAGAATATCACTTCAGTATTATGAAGGCAGCTATGTCTTCGTAAATTTGTTTTACTTTTCTCAATAATTCTTCATTTGAACGCCAAACAGGAGCAGGGGCTGCTTTATTTGGAACTTAGTACTAAATTTGACTATGAAATCTGTCAAGCTCCGTCAATTCATGTATTTTGTCCGTGATTGTCTGCAGTGTAGAAAGGAACCGACGTTTCCTTGGAGCCGTAAAATGCGACTATCGCAGCGGCATGGTAAGCCTTATGAAATTTATCGTTATCTAAATCTATAAAGTGTGGTGCTCGCTCTGAATCTGTGATTTTAGGTTAAGTCTTGTTGCAATGACCAGCGGCAGGCCACTTGAGAAGCAATAGAGATGTGGGCCTTTTTTCCTGACAACAACCATGAGGAAGTAGATAGGCCTACGTTAATGACATCGTTAGAAGTGTCTTCAGCAGAAAACTCCGTGGATGTTAAAATGACTTTCTTTTCTCCTAACACTGATGTTCTAACCTTGGTCATAGCAGATTGTGATCGACTGCAAAAAAACACTTATATCTCTAGTTGGATTCCTGTAGCTATCGTAAAATAACCGTTATTTATCGGCCGTAGGGGTGCTGGAGAAGTGTGTTCAAAATCAGACTTGATTACTAGCTATTTCACGGGTTGGAAGACTGTAAGAAGCCATATTATACTCATTTTATAAAGTTTGTGTTCAAGTTGGTGCTAACGTTAGTGACATGTCAACTTTGAGAGCCTGCTGTGGCAGCTGCAGGGCACGGAGGAGGATGGGGATGGGGTTAACATTAGTTTTTGGTGTTGATTGCGTTATTTGAGTGAATATCTGTGCCGCTTTGCATGTTTGACTTTATTCGTCTTATTTATATACTCTATTTATCTGCGTTACTAACATCTTACTTCATGTCATCACTACTGTAACCTCAACAATCATAATTAACTTCGAATGATTCTGGTGAGCTCTAGGTTCATTGCATAGGGTCAGAGCTATTGGTACATTTCCTGATCTAATTCCGCTAATAATTCTCGATTCGGTAATTCAATAAAATTCAACACGCAACAAACTGGCGTCATGAGCAGGATGGTTCGGCTGTGATGTGCATTTCCAGGAAGCTGAGTCCTAGCGAAGCTGGATACTCACAAACGCAGAAAGAGGTTTTGGCCATACATTGCTAAATTCTTGTTTGGACTTCGTTTATCTATCGTGACGGATCACTGCTCCCTCACTCATGTCTTCAACCTGCAGGGATCGCTTTCTAAGGGGAAATCGAGCATGTTACAACGGTGGTCTTGACGACCGTCTTCATACAACTACGATGTTGAATATCTGGAAGGTACCAACATTCCTCAAGCACGATATGCCCCATCCGAAGAAGACAACTCCACCAACACGCTTTTAAGAAAGCGTGGAAAAGAAGGGACCAGTGTCTTCTGGCTCAGCTCAGTTGCGGAGAGTCTAGATGGCTAGGAAAGTTCCGCCAAAGGATTGGCAAAGTGACCGACGACAATTGTAGGTGGCGCAAAGAAACCTCAGTATCCATCTATCATCTCATGGAAGCCTGCAAGAACTAGGAAGTTCTTAGCTTATGGAAGAAATGGAGCATTACGGAACGGAAAGACATCCAAAATAACCCTCTTCATTCCAAAAGCTTCGTGTGGGAGGCTTTGAGCCTCGTTTCTTGACTTGAGTCATTTTATGTGTACCTCGCACCCTTTCTTGTCACCGCAGATGCGGGAAATAAAAAAAAACGCCTTTTATTCAGCCCTTGCTGATCGACTGCACTGAAGTGACACAAGAAACGAAGCGCTGTTATGGACCGGTTCTTCTCGCCATTAGAGCAGGCTGGTCATCTAAAGCAAAACTCCAATTCAGATAATTCTACGTGATTCGCGATGAATGAAGCGTAACGATCGAAGAGAAAATGTAGCATTCCGGGAGCTCACAGTAATATCGCATTGTCAACGAAAACAGGTAATGCATCATCTGCATATAGGACACGTCGGCGTGGAGAAGATGCGAAGCCGCGCCATACTTCTATGTTGGTGGCCAGCAATCAATGCCGATGTACTGAATTTTGCTCGTCGATGTGACAATTGCACTACGAGGGTGAGAAATACACGTTGCAGTTGGAGTACATGGCCTGCCAAATATGAAATAAATCGAAGATTGCATATGGATTACCCTGTAACATTCTTGAGGGAATACTGCTGCCTAGTCTTCGTCGTTTCATTTTAAAAATTGCCAGAAGTTTTCTGACAAAGACAGTGTATGCGACTTTCACTGAACGATGCCTCCGTACCTATTTCTTCCCTGAAGGAATTCCCCAAACAGAAGTGAGCGGCAACGGAGCACATTTTATCGAAGCGAATTAGTCGAAAATTTCATAAAGACGTTGAAGAAAACTTGCTGTTTCTTTTCAGTGCAAGAATTTCTCTAACTTCCTGCATCTGGAAAGGTTCATTTTTAGCACGTCAATGACCCTCTGTTCTTTTTCGTGGGCATGTCCTGAACAGCAAAGGGTGTAGTTCCAGCGTGGAAATGACATACAATTCCGTCAAGGAATAATTCTCAAAAGGGGAAGAAGATGACTTCAATCCTGAATGTCGAGGACGGATCGATCCACAGTCGAAATGTGGAGCAACTACGCTTCACTACCGAGGCAACACGTCTGACCTGGGTCCTGGACAACCTGGGCAGCAATTCGGAATCCACCGCGTCTGATACCTCTTGATTACATGCTACATCTCTTGTGTACGACGCTTGTCCAGTTTCTGCTACCCATACACATACGGTTCCAGTTCAGTCTCTCACATCTCCTTCTCCTACTGCGTCTCGTGGATCTCCTGCATCTCGAGATCCTCCTGTGTCTCCTGCATCACCCGTGATTTCTTCTCTTCCCGTGACTCCAGTGTCGTCTCCGTCTCCGATTCATTCGATGAATGACAATTTATTTCTGCAGGACAAGGGCGAGAATTGGTGTTCCACCTCACGCTACGGACGTGTACAACTAGCCTGACAGACTAGATCTGTGAAAGTGTGAGACCTTTCATCTGCAATCAATTCATCAGTTCACAAAGCTTTTTCAATTCACTGTGCTCTAATCCACTAAACCTTCAACATACTCTCTAGTGTTGTGAGGCTTTGCCTGTTTCACACTATTCGCCACAAGAGTAAACAATTACTCATTGTTATCGTCATTTCCCTGTTGTGATCTATGCAAAAAGGTTCAATGATATCTGAAAATAGATTTAATATAAATCATAAAGTATCCAAAAGTAGTAATAAAAGGTCCATAATAAACACAGCGCGCCCCCCCTCCCCCCTCTGGAACGACAGAGTGTCGTGGTCGGCCGCCGTGGTGCTTCGGGTCTGACTCCCCCCCCCCTGGAACGACAGAGGTTGTAGTCTGTCGTGGTGTGCCGGCCAGGTGGGTCCACGTTCACAAACTGTTCGCTGACTCCCCCCCCCCTCTGCAACGACAGGGTGTGAGACTCGGGTGAGTTGGTCCGACCGCCTGGTTAACGTGGGCGACCGTCCAGGTTGACGTGGGCGACCGTCTAGGTTGACGTAGGCGACCGTCTAGGTTGACGTGGGCGACCGTCTAGGTTGACGTGGGCGACCGTCTAGGTTGTCGTGGATGGTGAAATGGCTGCCAGATTCGGATTCAGCGTAAAATTCTGCATCGGTAGGGTGAGTTTCAAGGCAATCGGCGAGAAAAAATTTTCAACATTTTTCGAAAAAACGACAGAGTTAGAATTTGGGACGTTTTGGTGTGTAGCGCCCAAACGAGGCATCGGATGAGAAAACGGAGGTCAGATTCGGATTCAGCGTGAAATTCTGCATCGGTATGGTGAGTTTCAAGTCAATCGGAGAGAAAAAATTTTCGCTGACGTCCCCCCCCCTCTGGACAGCTTGCTTCGATCTTGGCTTCCAGTGGACGGATTTAGTCGTGCCATAGCTCGTTTGAAAGCTAAGAGTGAGACAAATTCACTGAAAGAATCGGCTTGTTCATATCTGTCTTCGTTTAGATGTGAGACGCCATTTAAGATTTTGGGACATTGGCGAGAAAACGACAGAGTTAGAATTTGGGACGTTTTGGGCTGTAGCTTCAAAACGAAGCATCGGATTGGAAAACGGATTTCAGATTCGGATTCAGCGTGAAATTCTGCATCGGTATGGTGAGTTTGAACGCAATCGGAGAGAAAAATTTCGCTGACGTCCCCCCCCTCTGGACAGCTCGCTTCGATTTTGGCTTCCAGTGGACGGATTTTGTCGTGCCATAGCTCGTTTGAAACCTAAGAGTGAGACAAATTCACTGAAAGAATCGGCTTGTTCCTATCTGTCTTCGTTTAGATGTGAGACGCCATTTAAGATTTTGGGACATTGGCGAAAAACGACAGAGTTAGAATTTGGGACGTTTTGGGCTGTAGCTTCAAAACGAAGCATCGAATTGGAAAACGGATTTCAGATTTGGAATCAGCGTGAAATTCTCTATCTGTATGGTGAGTTTCAAGTCAATCGGAGAGAAAAAATTTTCAACATTTTTTCGAAAAAACGACAGAGTTAGAATTTTTGCGATGGCTGCCTACTGTAGAGCCAAAACGAAGCATCGGATGGGAAAACGGAGGCCAGATTCGGATTCAGCGTCAAATTCTACATGGAAATGGTGTATTTCCAGCTCAATCGGAGAGAAAAAATTTTCGCTGACTCCCCCCCCCTCTGGACAGCTCGCTTCGATTTTGGCTTCCAGTGGACGGATTTAGTCGTGCCATAGCTCGTTTGAAAGCTAAGAGTGAGACAAATTCACTGAAAGAATCGGCTTGTTCCTATCTGTCTTCGTTAGATGTGAGACGCCATTTAAGATTTTGGGACATTGTCGAAAAACGACAGAGTTAGAATTTGGGACGTTTTGGGCTCTAGCTTCAAAACGAAGCATCGGATTGGAAAACGGATTTCAGATTTGGAATCAGCGTGAAATTCTCTATCTGTATGGTGAGTTTCATGTCAATCGGAGAGAAAAATTTCGCTGACGTCCCCCCCCTCTGGACAGCTCGCTTCGATTTTGGCTTCCAGTGGACGGATTTAGTCGTGCCATAGCTCGTTTGAAAGCTAAGAGTGAGACAAATTCACTGAAAGAATCGGCTTGTTCCTATCTGTCTTCGTTTAGATGTGAGACGCCATTTAAGATTTTGGGACATTGGCGAAAAACGACAGAGTTAGAATTTGGGACGTTTTGGGCTGTAGCTTCAAAACGAAGCATCGGATGGGAAAACGGATTTCAGATTTGGAATCAGCGTGAAATTCTCTATCTGTATGGTGAGTTTCAAGTCAATCGGAGAGAAAAAATTTTCAACATTTTTCGAAAAAACGACAGAGTTAGAATTTTTGCGATGGCTGCCTACTGTAGAGCCAAAACGAAGCATCGGATGGGAAAACGGATTTCAGATTTGGAATCAGCGTGAAATTCTCTATCGGCATGGTGAATTTGAACGCAATCGGAGAGAAAAAATTTTCGCTGACTCCCCCCCTCTGGACAGCTCGCTTCGATTTTGGCTTCCAGTGGACGGATTTAGTCGTGCGATAGCTCGTTTGAAAGCTAAGAGTGAGACAAATTCACTGAAAGAATCGGCTTGTTCCTATCTGTCTTCGTTTAGATGTGAGACGCCATTTAAGATTTTGGGACATTGTCGAAAAACGACAGAGTTAGAATTTGGGACGTTTTGGGCTCTAGCTTCAAAACGAAGCATCGGATTGGAAAACGGATTTCAGATTTGGAATCAGCGTGAAATTCTCTATCTGTATGGTGAGTTTCATGTCAATCGGAGAGAAAAATATCGCTGACGTCCCCCCCCCTCTGGACAGCTCGCTTCGATTTTGGCTTCCAGTGGACGGATTTAGTCGTGCCATAGCTCGTTTGAAAGCTAAGAGTGAGACAAATTCACTGAAAGAATCGGCTTGTTCCTATCTGTCTTCGTTTAGATGTGAGACGCCATTTAAGTTTTTGGGACATTGGCGAAAAACGACAGAGTTAGAATTTGGGACGTTTTGGGCTGTAGCTTCAAAACGAAGCATCGGATTGGAAAACGGATTTCAGATTTGGAATCAGCGTGAAATTCTCTATCTGTATGGTGAGTTTCAAGTCAATCGGAGAGAAAAAATTTTCAACATTTTTCGAAAAAACGAAAGAGTTAGAATTTTTGCGATGGCTGCCTACTGTAGAGCCAAAACGAAGCATCGGATGAGAAAACGGAGGCCAGATTCGGATTCAGCGTGAAATTCTACATGGAAATGGTGTATTTCCAGCTCAATCGGAGAGAAAAAATTTTCGCTGACGTCCCCCCCCCTCTGGACAGCTCGCTTCGATTTTGGCTTCCAGTGGACGGATTTAGTCGTGCCATAGCTCGTTTGAAAGCTAAGAGTGAGACAAATTCAGTGAAAGAATCGGCTTGTTCCTATCTGTCTTCGTTAAGATGTGAGACGCCATTTAAGATTTTGGGACATTGGCGAAAAACGACAGAGTTAGAATTTGGGACGTTTTGGGCTGTAGCTTCAAAACGAAGCATCGGATGGGAAAACGGATTTCAGATTTGGAATCAGCGTGAAATTCTCTATCTGTATGGTGAGTTTCAAGTCAATCGGAGAGAAAAAATTTTCAACATTTTTCGAACAAACGACAGAGTTAGAATTTTTGCGATGGCTGCCTACTGTAGAGCCAAAACGAAGCATCGGATGGGAAAACGGAGGCCAGATTCGGATTCAGCGTCAAATTCTACATGGAAATGGTGTATTTCCAGCTCAATCGGAGAGAAAAAATTTTCGCTGACTCCCCCCCGCCCCTCTGGACAGCTCGCTTCGATTTTGGCTTCCAGTGGACGGATTTTGTCGTGCCATAGCTCGTTTGAAAGCTAAGAGTGAGACAAATTCACTGAAAGAATCGGCTTGTTCCTATCTGTCTTCGTTTAGATGTGAGACGCCATTTAAGATTTTGGGACATTGACGAAAAACGACAGAGTTAGAATTTGGGACGTTTTGGGCTGTAGCTTCAAAACGAAGCATCGGATTGGAAAACGGATTTCAGATTTGGAATCAGCGTGAAATTCTCTATCTGTATGGTGAGTTTCATGTCAATCGGAGAGAAAAAATTTCGCTGACGTCCCCCCCCCTCTGGACAGCTCGCTTCGATTTTGGCTTCCAGTGGACGGATTTAGTCGTGCCATAGCTCGTTTGAAAGCTAAGAGTGAGACAAATTCACTGAAAGAATCGGCTTGTTCCTATCTGTCTTCGTTTAGATGTGAGACGCCATTTAAGATTTTGGGACATTGGCGAAAAACGACAGAGTTAGAATTTGGGACTTTTTTGGCTGTAGCTTCAAAACGAAGCATCGGATTGGAAAACGGATTTCAGATTTGGAATCAGCGTGAAATTCTCTATCTGTATGGTGATTTTCAAGGCAATCGGAGAGAAAAAATTTTCAACATTTTTCGAAAAAACGACAGAGTTAGAATTTTTGCGATGGCTGCCTACTGTAGAGCCAAAACGAAGCATCGGATTGGAAAACGGATTTCAGATTTGGAATCAGCGTGAAATTCTGCATCTGTATGGTGAATTTGAACGCAATCGGAGAGAAAAAATTTTCGCTGACTCCCCCCCCCTCTGGACAGCTCGCTTCGATTTTGGCTTCCAGTGGACGGATTTAGTCGTGCGATAGCTCGTTTGAAAGCTAAGAGTGAGAAAAATTCACTGAAAGAATCGGCTTGTTCCTATCTGTCTTCGTTTAGATGTGAGACGCCATTTAAGATTTTGGGACATTGGCGAAAAACGACAGAGTTAGAATTTGGGACGTTTTGGGCTGTAGCTTCAAAACGAAGCATCGGATTGGAAAACGGATTTCAGATTTGGAATCAGCGTGAAATTCTCTCTCTGTATGGTGAGTTTCAAGTCAATCGGAGAGAAAAAATTTTCAACATTTTTCGGAAAAACGACAGAGTTAGAATTTTTGCGATGGCTGCCTACTGTAGAGCCAAAACGAAGCATCGGATGGGAAAACGGAGGCCAGATGCGGATTCAGCGTCAAATTCTACATGGAAATAGTGTATTTGCAGCTCAATCGGAGCACTAGAACCGGAGATAGAGGGGATTTTTAGTGTTTGGATGATGGGTATTACGTCATCAGCTGATCGCCACACACTATATGAGCTGGGAACCGACGGAGACTTGTCATTTAGAGGAGAACGATCGTCAGAGGTAGGTCGTCTCTCTGAGCTCCGATGATAGCTGCGGACATTCCAAATCCCGAGTTTCTGTAAGAAACCGACTTAGAAAATTTCATTGCTGATATCAGCTAAGGCGTCAGACTTAGAGGTTCGCCAGGAGATGGCCTTCGTCTCCAGGCCATAAAAGACTCCAAAACTTTTAAGGCTTGTATCTTTGCTTCTACAAGTCCGTTTGACTTGATTCAAAAAAGGTTCGGTCGCTATTGACCTGCCCTAAGTGATGGACTACTTATAAAATTTCATAAGTAGTGCTAAAAATTTGAAAAAAATTCACTAGTTTTGGAGGTTTTCTGGGGTTTTCGACCCTGCTGAAGTCAATGAAAGCATTTTTAATGATGTCTTAGCCAGTCTTCTCATGGTATAAGCGGCTTTTCACTGAAAGCGAGCAAGACACGGAGAGTTTTGCTGTAATATTCCACTGACAGGGTGTTCCTTCGGGACGGCGGACGATGCCGTAGTTTGATAAAAGTGATGGCAAGGGAATGTGTTCATATTTGGAGGCCGAAAATAACCGCTGGGACCACTCATGACATCATGTTGGGCCCTCTCGCCCTTCCCATCCCCCAGCCCATTTCCCTCCTAGATTTGACAACAGCTCTACCCTTACTCCAAATCCTCCCCCACTTTATCTAAAATACTCAATACCATTTATTCCAAACACCAACAATCCCCCATATAATAAT